>OX335677.1:19102500-19187500 GCA_946894065.1 Acleris literana | reverse complement strand
AAAGGTAATTGCACTGTCATAGCGGACAGATGGACAGTCGCTTTTTACAGCACTGCCAACTGCACTCTTTGTAATTACTACTCTAGCTTTAAGCCTAATTGTTGCTAATCAAAATGTTAATGTCAAATTGTCCGAAATAATTGATTTTATTTATTTTTTTGCGTTTTGTACGATCTTGATCCATGTTTGTGAGGTTTGGACATTGACGCTATAATAGGACGTGTTTTTACAGGTAGAGAAGATCTTTCAAAATGATGGAACAACGCTTTAGAGAGATTGTTAATGGAGACCAAGAATAAATACTGAGATAGAAGACTTCGTGATAAAACTTAGGTTTAGTTGTTTTCTATTTATTGAACTATTTTTACCTATATAACAATAACCTATAGTACAAGCCTAGATTAGTTTCGGACTAGGTCAATTTGTGTAAGATTGCCCCCTGATATTTATTTATTTAGGACCGAACATAATACACAAATATGAATTACATTTTTAGCTAAGCTATCAGGATAATAATAGTTTTTCTTTTACGAAGAAATAACTTAACAAAACTGAACTAAAACTCCATCTTTACCAAGGAAATCAATTCCTTGGCAGAGGAAATTGAACTCTCGCGGTAAAATTTATTACCCACTGGTAATTTTCGTCCTTAAAATCTGCCGCATATTTTAAAAGTTAGTTGAAAAATCTTGCGAGACGACTTGGTAGGAAAGGAGGCTGTAAGGTATCCAGGTAATTCATTTTATTATTTAAGTGATACAGGGGGATACATTTGCCAAATTAAAGCATGATATTTTGTCAACGACAAAATAGATAGACATCAAGTCATGCCAACGTTTACTCGTAGTAGAAAAATAAATGACGATGCCAATGCCTCCTAAATGTCCAAACTCGTAATAGTAAGTTGAGTTGAGTAGACAAATGGGTTCACTAATGTTTTACAAAATCACGGACAACAAACGGTAACTTATCGATGTTTCGAAAAACTTTGGTCCGCTGTGTCGTTTGTCCGAAAATCATTCTTCTCTGAACCCACTAATTTTTCAAAGTGTTTAAAGAGATACCTACAGAACCTGTAGTTCAGGTTCGGTTAGTTTTATCCAAGCAAGTTAAACGGTTTTAGAAAAAATATTTTCTGAAGTTTTTCTAACTAAAGTTAACTAACAAATATATAAGCCATTTGTCTGGTATCCTGACTTTTTACGAAACCATCATTTGACAAACTATAGCATTTTACAAACTTTCAATTCGCAAAGACGTACTTCACGCTTAATTTTTTTTTTTGTGGTCATTAATCTAACCCTACCTAACTTATTTAATAAGCCCACGTAACCTATGTAACATGTAATGGTTTTATTTATTTTATATATTATATCAACATTCATTTTTGCGAAATGAAAGTTTGTAAAATTATATAGTTTGTCAAATGATGGTTTCGTAAAAAGTCAGGATACCAGACAAATGGCTTATATTTTTGTTATAGTTAACTTTAGTTAGAAAAACTTCAGAAAATATTTTTTCTAAAACCGTTTTACTTTCTTGGATAAAACTACTTTAAACACTTTGAAAAATTAGTGGGTTCAGAAAAGAATGATTTTCGGACAAACGACACAGCGGACCAAAGTTTTTCGAAACATCGATAAGTTACCGTTTGTTGTCCTTTAACGTCAAAACAAAGAATGACGAATTTATTTAAGAGACTATACGAAACACGCAAATTCCAAGAAGAGAAGTTTCTAAAGTTCACTGCAACAATAAAATACTGAGTCCTTCCATATATTTCTATTATGCCGGTGTTCAGGGAAATCTCAGTCGCCTGAGACGCTAGACTGGCGATATTTCAGATTGTTGCTTTTTCCTGAGTAACTTAAGTTTAGTAACTTGCAATAGCGTTGCTATTTTAAAAATATGTACTCATATTTTTTGTGTAAAACGTCCTCGTTTAATAATGTTTTGAGAATCTTACTAAAATTATAAAAGAGGAATTTTTCATGTTTGGGTGTTTGTTACTCAATCACGCTTTAACCGCTAAACGGATCGGGATGAAACTTGGCACACATATAGGTTAGGTCCTGGAATAGGACATAGAATGGTTTTTATCCCGGAAAATTGTACATTTCCCGAGGGAGCAGCGATATACGACTTCTACGCAGACGGAGTCGCGGGCAAAAGCTAGTCATATTTCCGAAACGTGTTTAACGCGTTCAAATCCAAACTCAATAGCGCAACGTTGACTACTTTTTGTGCATCCAATTTCAGTTTATACGGTATGGAATTGCTAAAAATTAACCTTCTCTACTTGATGCAAACATACCTTCTAACTAAAGGGTGAAGTTAAATAAAATCTCGTAAGTATATTTTATTTATAATTTATTTTGTGTTATATTATTATCTTAAACATCAAGCACACTTAAGACTTTAGACGCTACAAAGCTAGCGGTGCGATGAGCACGAGTCTTTCATGTTATTGTAAAATTTACTGCATTATTAATGTTTTTATGTAAAGGGATCCCCTTGGAACGCATAATTTTTTTACGCATATTTACTTTTCGGTTTTTTTTTTTTCACATAACTCCCTTTTAGGCTGACATTGCAGAATTTAGTAAACGTCTATTTTGTAGATTAGGTTAGGTTAGGTTAGGTTAGTTTTTTATAATTATTAAAATAAAACCGTTTCTATTGTAAAAACCGTTTTAGGTCAAACGATTTTATGCGTAAAGATACGTTATGCGTAAAAAAATTATGCGATCCAATAGAGATCCGTATGTAAACACTTTATTGAACAAAACACAAAATCATATTTTTAAGATAAGTAGGTAAGTAAGTAAGTAAGTAAATAATTTATTCACAACAATAACAAACAGACGTAGACGTTTGTAGGTATATTTATGATTATTTTAAATAATCAGTTTATGTATAAGGCAAGCTTAAGTGTTCTCTTGGGAAGTGTTGTTAGTCTGATAGACTCAGATATTTGAAAATGTCTACAGGGTGTAAATACAGAATAATATTTCGATTTTATTCTTTTATTTACCTTCTCCGACTCAGCGTAATCTTTAAATAAGAACACTGCAACTGGTTCTCTTAAAAATCTGCAGCCTCATGAGAGATAATTCTTTATAAATTGGTTTCCTATATTTAAAAAATAGTGTCGTTCTTAATTAATCTTTAGGTACAAAGGACACATTAATTTTCGCTCGAATAATAATGTGCTCCTGGGTTTGACAAGTAATCAACGGTTTTAATCGGGTTTAATTTACGATAACCGACGGAATTTGCGAAACTTTAATAGGAATGCTTTATTAAGTTATTGACTGACACGGGTTTGACTACTTAAATAAAATCTTTCATTTATTTCTGTTTACGTAATATTTAAAATGATTTTTATTGTTTTTTACTGTGTTGTGATTCAACTCGCCATGATTGTGGCATTAAATAAGAAAAATCGGTTAAGTGCGAGTCGGACTCACGCACTTATGATTGCGTTGATTGCGGATTTTTTGATATTAATTTTCACCTTGATACTTCTATGCGTTCCTGAGAAAAAGTATCTTGACAGGCAGACAGTTTCCTTCAAAGTACGGAACCGTAAAAACATAACTTAAGAGGCCACCTATCGTGCCACGCCCCCACAAGAATAAAAAGGGATGGCTTTACGTGCTACCGCGCGAAGAATGTGAGATGGAGATAGTTCGCTCGCGCCTTGACGGCAGCGTTAAATTCAATTAAGCGCTGTTTACTTTAAAACCACAATATTTATTGAAAAAATGTTTTTCCAGGATTAAGAAGTTACATATCCTCAACTATTGAATCAAAAATCATCGTTAAAGATTATAGGGTTTCGAAGATTCAACCAAAAACACGCAAAAAAGGTGTCATGTTTGAAAAATAAAAGTATCGAGGATTTTATTTCTAATCGTGTTTTCACGTTCGACAGTCTCAAGCAAATATGATCAAGTTTAATATATCCATAAAACAGATACAAAGGCGTTATGGTTATTGAGATCCAGATCGCGGAACACTCCAGCCTTTAGCATAGGTGGCGTCTTAATATCAGATTTAATTCCCAATTAACTTCTGGGATTGGCCTAAACTAATGTTATGTTTCAACTCTCCAAAATTTATTCACACAAACATCTTTTCATTAATAGTATTCGTTGGAATAATCATTCACTGTGTCTAATAAAGGCTAGTACATTCAATATTTTGATTAACACTATCGATAAATCAAATAAGCAACTGAATGCAGAATTCGAAATACGCATATCTTCTTCCAAATAGCAATTTACAGTAATAAGATTTATGAATACAGGATGACTTATTTCATTTTGCGGAACCACTCAGATTCTTAAAAAGATTTGTTTATTGAACCGTCAAAATACACCGGGACTTCATAAGCCAATAAGTGGTTCAAGCGAATTCGGGGAAATCCACTAAGCAAATACGCTGAAGGAAGCTCCATCATGGTAGAAAGTTTAACCAACAAAATGAAGGGTGTTCGTTTCGTGGCTATTGCAAATTGCTTTTTGTAAAGGAGTTTTTGACAGTTACAAAACCGATGATGAGAATTTATTAGACATTTTATTTGAATGGAATAGGTACGGTCACGAAAGTTAACTTGAAAATAATTTAAAAAAAAAGGCGTGAAGTCATCAATGTCATTATTAGAGATGCCAAATCATTTGTAATAAGAAACTTAACCTTTGTTGTAGAGTATTAGATTGACTTTTGACCTAAGGTTGGTCCCAAATTTAAGTTCTTAAATGAACATTCAAAAAAATTCGAATTCAAATTATGACGGAAGAGTAGCCTGTTAAATTTAAGCCTTGTTAAAAAAGTGGTTAGTACTTGAAACTTTACGTTAACGAAATGTACATAAAAAATATTTGCAAGATTTCGCTAATTTTAAAGAAAACTTAAACTACCAAACAAATAGTTTTTTTAATGTCACATTTGCATTTTTATCACTAGCTTATTTGGTTGCGCCACGCAGTTGTAACAATAAATCTGCCCCAACGACAACACGAAATTCATATTCAAACGTAAATAACAAGTTTGCAAACTAGCTTCGACCAGAATTGATTCAAATATAATAGTTTCTCCAACTGCGTAACACCCTGTATGTCGGTGGCGCGCCTGGCTACGACCGGGAGCTACGACAGGGTGCTACCAATGCTACGAGTGCTACGTCGCGTGTCGGGAAAATGATGAGGGTTGCTTAATAAATAATATTAGCGCTACGAATGTGAAGATGGGAACGTTACCCTTTACGAGGCAAATATCAAATCGCACGTTAAATCAAAAAAAGAAATATCTCTAAATAGAAATACATTAGAGTTTTAACCCTAACTTTTGATAGTAGAGTTTTATATAAAACTGAATTTGGTTTTGAGTTAATCCTTTGTTTGATTAAACGTGCGAAATATGGAAATAAACTCTATTAAATAGATACAAACCTTCGAGACATCAAATTGTTTGTACATTTTGCATAAAGTATTATTATTTTGTATGTTCTTTGCTTTGTTTTCCGTCTTTCTTTTAATGTGCACCACTTTTTTTAGTTTGTGTTTGATTAATTGGTTGACTAGTAGAGATTGCCATTAGGTATAAGTCCGCCATTTGTGCTTTTTTGTGCAATACAGGTTAAATAAATAAAATAGATAAATAAATAAACATCATTGTGACCCTTGGATACTTATAGAGGTCATATCTTTTAAGTATTAGTAGTTATTAAATATCAACGTTGGTTTCTGTTTGGGAGATACAAAGCCACAGACCGACACACAGATACACAGATACACACGTTAAACTTACTTAATACCTTTATTACTTGTTTTTTTTGCCTACATAAAATTATGATCATTACGTGGTCACGTAAAGTAACACTTATTTTGCGTTTAGTAAATTATCTGAAGTAAATTGTAACTGGAAATATAATTAATCAAGTACTTTTTGATTGGTTGTCAAAATTGAAAAGTATGGGAAAAACACAAGCGTTTCCTATTTTGTTACCACCTATGTATTTAGGTAGGTATTGGAAAGCGTAGGTAAAAGTAGTTGACAGCATTTGTACAGAAAATTCCCTTTAAACATTTCTACGAAACATTTATGCTAGTGACAGCTTTTATTGTGTCCACTGTCAAACGTGTACATAACTATACTTTATTTGATTAAGTTTTCGTATACATTCTATCGCTATACTCTTGGTAATTTCTCTTTTCAAAGTTCAACTGTCTTTGTTGGTAAATCAGGGCCGGTATTCTAGCTGGCAAAAATCATATCGACCTTGACCTTAGGGCTTATTGCCACGAACTCGCAATCGCAATCGTTTTCATTTTGACAGTCCGAAGCCGAGTCTGCATACAAAATGAAAACAATTGTTCCAATTTGAAGCCGATTGCGATTGCGAGTGCGTTAGGCAGTAGCGACGCTGGTATCGTATTGTCAACGTTTTGATAGCTTTTATTTACTTGACAGTAATGGCGGCTGAGCTTAACCAAAACCATGGAGGCCCAGGGCATTTGTTCTAGGCGATAAAACCATCGGGGATAAAAAGTTTTTTAGCCGACGTTTATTCCGTACCAAGATTCATTAAAATTGGCTCAGTGGTTTGCGTGTCAAAGTATAACAGACAGACAAACAGACGGAGTAACTTTCACATTTATAACATTAATATAGATTGTATAAATGTAAATTTTGCATTTAACAATAATAATAATAAATAAATTATTAAGGCCGAGAAGGACAAATTCAGCAAGTACCTTGACTTGGCTCACGAGGTGACCGCCATGTGGGATGTTGACTCAACGATCATTGTCCCGATAGTTGTTTCGGCAAACGGTCTTATAGCGAAGAGTCTCGACCAACACCTCAAGAGACTCTCGCTAGATGGCTGGATTAAGGGCCAGATACAGAAGGCAGTACTCCTCGACACGGCACGCATTGTGAGGAGGTTCCTCTCTCTGCAGCCCTAACCACCGGTACCTTGAGCCTTGCCCCGCTGCCGGCGGCACTCGTAGGTTAGGTTTTTTATAATGTCTATTTTTTTGTATTAGTATTGTTATTTTACTTTTATATTTGAATATTTGTTATAAAAAACCTAATGTACAGAAAATTAAATAAATATCTAGAATAATAAATGATCACGGGACAATGTCACACCTATTGACCTAGTCCCAAACTAAGCTCTAGGTTTGTACTATGGGTACTAGACAACGATAAAAATACTTATATAGAGAAATATATACTTACATACATAGAAAACATCCATGACTCAGGAACAAACATTCGTGCTCATCACACAAATATCTGCCCTTACCGGGATTTGAACCCGGGACCGCTAGCTTCGTAGGCAGGGTCACTACCAACTAGGCCAGAGCGTCGTCAAATAGTAAAAGATAAACATAAATGACAAAAAACTTCCCCCTTTCCACCCTGTATAAATCAGATTCAGTCCGTCTGTAGACCGGGCCGAGCTACTCAGTAATTTCGCTACCGTGTTTATTTAAGGCACGTGCAGGCCTCCGCTTTACAACAATACGTTAGGTCGTTAGCGCGGAATAATAAGGCAGACACGCCTCTACACGTTAATTAAACGTGACGCAGCGAATCGTAGAGGAACGTATTGTTATGCACTAGCTATAGTTATTATATACAAATTGTTTATGCTTAAGTTGTCTAGTCTATAGTTCAAGGCTAGACTTTAGTTCGAGACGAGAAAAGAGATGTATGTATACATTGAGTCTAACATAATTTGTAAATTAGCACTATAGATACTGTTGCATCCCTAAATGTATTTAGCTATGGACACAACAAATACAAATACAAAAAAAATGCGTGCAAAGTGCTTAGTAAGACTTAACAGAAAAATGTTTTAAAAAACAAAAAACTGCGTTTTTGAAGGCGGTTTTTTGTTTTTTACATTTATTTTATTTTATACTTTATAGTGATCATAATACGCTGTTACGTAGTCCCACTTCTTAGTTAAAATGAAACTTTAACTTATATCAAGCGCACCGCAAGCAACGCAGCGGGAAAGTCATAGTCATATTTGAACAAGTAAATATTATTCGTTGTAGGTAGTCGCTCAACTATCTTAATCGAGATATGTTATCGCCACCCTTGAAATCGGTACCATTGAGGAGTTCCGGTGGCCATCTGTGGTCTTCATCATCAGTTCCACTACACCAAATGATACTTTCTGAATGCAATTGCTAGACTTGTTACAAAAAATACTAAAATCGCTATATGTTTGCCTACAATATTTGAGGAGTTCCCTCAATTCCTCACTGATCCCCTCATCAGATACAGATTTGGTGACAATGGGGTCACCTCAGAAGTCTACTCTATCAAACCAAAAAATATTTTTTTAAATCGATCCACAATTGACGGAGTAATCGGTGAATATACATAAAAAAAACATACATATTTATTTATTAATTATTATCCAACATGGCGTTTACAAACATGTACCTAACATACTTACGAGTATTATACCTTTAAGAACCAATTTCACCATACGATGTTAACAACTTAACAGACGATTAGAGCGTTGACATCTGTCAAAACCTATGAACTAACAGACGATTAACATTGATTATACCTATTTAACATCGTTTGGTGAAATTGGTCCTAAGAGTAATAGAGACTAAAGACTAGATTGTGAAATATCTTATAACCCAATATTGGACAATATAGTATTGTTTGTGAGTGTATAACAATGTACGCTGGAGATGGTTGGCTGTTTATGCACAAGTGCATTCCATTATGAATGCACACGATGTTTGCCGACCGATTAACTGCAGCCGAGAGATGCAATTGCATTAAATTGTAGGTCATTAGGAGCACCTGGAAAGTTGGAATTGGTAACGAAATTGCGCGATATATGCTTAATTTTCCACCTGAGTATCTTTGTAAAAATTGGAAAGAGAAACATGCTTTAAGTCGAGCTCTTATGCTAATAATATGGGTGTCCTTCGGAATCCCTAACAACGCTTGTCCTAACACATCGTTTGTCCGAATTTTCATTTGCCCTAAACTGGGTTTAAGATGCGTCAGGCAACTTTTTAAGGTTTTCAATTATATCTGCTGCGGTTCGGTAAGGTTAGGGTTGTATTATAACAACACTAGAAAGTTTCAAAATTTAAACGGAAATGGCTTTAGGATCAACGAAAATTCGGACAAACGATGCATTAGGACAAATGACGATTTGGGATTCCATAGGGGAACCAAATAATATAGTATGGTTTTAAATATGAAAGTTGATGTTTGTGTTTCAATTACGTCTAAACGGCCAAACGGATTTGAATTAAAGGTCACGGCCCACCTAGTATGAAAATAATACCCAGGAAGTACAGAAATGAAATAGGGCGGGAATTACAGATTTATGTATACTTTATAATGGTATATGTCGCATTAGTAATTATAAAAGAAGAAAGTAAGTACATTAAGTAGGGATTTCATACACCTACCTAATCAAAGATATATTAATAGCCAATCCTCTTTGCACTGTTACATGTTACCTCCATGGTTTTTTAAAAACTATTTACTTAAAATAAAACGTGGGTCATAACCAGAGATCGGAATAGGTAGAGCTAATTTGCCTAAACTTGATGCATGTTCATTCAATAATGTATTCCCATCTCTCTCACGCATGAATGAAATAGCTCTACCTATTCCGATCTCTGGTCATAACTGCAAAATTTACCACCAATTTGGTTTATGTATGCAAACATTTTTTGACCGGGTAGGTAGGATTATGGGCAAAGATCTTTGGCTCGTAATTTTTTTCTTATCCTAGATTGACATATAGGATACTTAGCTTACTTTCATCCCTCAAAGAAAATATAGTTCCAAAGGAAACCGATAAATACGCGGACAGAGTAGCTAGCAAAAGGCAGTTGAATATATTTTGCACGAGGTGTTAAATACGAATTTGCATTAGCGTTGTTTGTTTCGTTAAGTTCTTTTATGCCATCGTAAAAAAAAGTATTTACTAAGCAGTAAAGAAAAATAAATACAATATACAATACCGCCCTCCTATGGAGAAAAGGCACAAGTGCAATTAATTCATAGAGGCATATTAAACTCCCACATGTTACAATAAGGTTGGAAGTGCAATACAATTAATATAGTAGATGTGTAGATGTGCCTTTTTTCTGTAGAAGTTTTTTCTGCTTTATAACCTAAACAATTCTAACAAGAAGCAAGCTTTAAAAAAACCCAATTGCTGTTTAGATGGTGTCTTCAATATAGTGTTGTTTATCATGTATATATTTTTCATTTCAATTTCACATCTCAAAAACGAACTTAGTGACATCAGCAACGCTAAGATGAGACGTTAGTGACCCTGCCTACGAAACTAGCGGTCCCGGGTTCGATTCCTGGTATGGGCGAATATTTGAGCGTTGGGTTTTTTCTATGTATTTAAGTACCTATGTATTTCTCTATATAAAGTATGTTCAACATCGTCTATTACCCATAGTACATACAAGCCATGCGCTTAGTTCGGGACTAGGTCAATTTGAGTGAGGTTGTCCCCGATATTTATTTATTATTCATTACGAATCATACTAAATTATTTAGAAAACACACAAAATAAATAAAAAAACAATATGGCTTGCTGATCCTTTTTAAATTTATCTATATACATACATATATGTTTGTGCATTAATATTATCTCATTCGTATCAGGACCCAAACCTCATCCCCCTTTTAAACTCCGCAACTTTTAAACCCAACAAAACGTCTGTGGTTCAAGGAAAACCTTAAATTAATGTCGGCACCCCGGGGCCAACGCGGGTCGGGTCACCTTGCCTTTTTATTATTTCCCTCTTCCCAGGATTTACGAGCCCTCTGTCACGTCGGATAATTTCATTGCCACGCCAATAAAAACGTGATTCATTAAATCTTCAGCTGTGGCGAAGAAATTGGTACATTTTAAGTCAGATGAGAAATGAGCTATTTAAAAATAACTTTAAAATAGGTAAGTCCCACGATATATTTTCGGATCATAACTCCTAAGCGACCCAACCAATTTATATCAAACCTAGCTTAGAACGAGTGAGGCGATATTTTGCCGAAATCTTTTTTTCTGGTAGCAATCTTTCCATTCGCAAAATTTACCTGTCTTTATTTTTTTCAGTAGCTTATTTTGCCGAAGATTTTTAAATTGAATTATCATAATGTATTTATCTTAATAGTTATATCATTTTCACAGAGTCGACGGAGCTCCGCTAGCACGGAGCTCCTGCTTCTGGGTGGTTTGGCCCTTCGGGCTTGCTGCAAAACTAACATAACCTAAACCTACCTACCTATTTCGGTATAATTACAATGGAGTTTGCGACCGGCAAAACTAGAACGGAAAGTAGTAAAAATTAAAAAAGGGAAAAACGCGATTGGGTAAAGTTACGAATGGGAAAATTGCTACGCGGAATAATCGAGTTTGGGAAACAGATTAATACTTAAAATCATCCCAATTAAACTAACTTTATATTAACCGCTAATAATCGCACAAGTTGAGATTGCAGCGCGCTCTCAACCTTAACTCGACGGAATAGTAACCATCATATTTAATGACTGTAATGTTACCCTCAATTATTTAAAGTTAATGCTATGAAGCTCTTTTTAAATTATTGGTTTACCTGATTTAGTTTACTTAAATTAATACTGTTAAGTACTTTTATATTATTGTTTTACTTCTTCTTAGCACTCAATACTGGTTTGTCATATCTAAATTGTATGCATGGCGAATCTTACCCCACCGTGATATAGTTTTTAACTAGTACGGGGAGTAAAGGACATCATTGTACTCTTAGAATGTAACTTACAACTGATAGCAACATGTGCTAGGTGAAAGATTTATTTTAGTAATTAAGTTATCTTACCTACTAAAGTTGTATTAGTTAGTTGTTCGTTGAATAAAGTTATTATTATTATTATTATTATTAAAAGCGCATCCGTGTCGGTCCAATCCGTTTACAAGCTACGATGCCACAAACACACGGACATACACGTTAAACTTATACCACTTCTTTTTTTCCGTCAGTGGATAAGAACTAATGCATTTCATTCACAGTTCTAAAACTCTCTTTATAAGTTCAACTAAGCATTACCAGAAGTTTAAATAAGTTGGAAAATGTTAAGGTGGTCGGCCGTACTGGGGTCTTAGTGAAAAAGGGTATAAGTCTTCCGAAGATCAAGTGAAAAAGGGTTTAAGTCCAGTATACTCCGTTCATGTATATACCCTTTTTTATTACCTGTTAAGTCGACTTGTACCCTTTATCACTACGACCCCAGTTGTCAACTTCGTCGGTTGGTGGACTGCTTGATTGGAACAGCATCGGTTAGTGACGGTCGAGAAACTCGCCAACAAAGAAACTTCAACATGGCGATACTTGTTACATGTTTATTTTTAACAGGGTATTGAATCAAAATATTTATTTAGTAAATTGGACACATGAAGGCTCTTTAAGACCATCATTGCGGAGACGAATTGCCGCAACGAACTCGAGCAGAAGGCATTTTTTCAATCATAAAATACAATAACACTTGAAAGTAAATTACATTACAGGGTAATAAATAATAATCATTAAAACTAGCATAAAATAAAATCAACAAAAAAATAAAAAAATATCTTGTTGTTGTTTAGCTTCTAAGGAATTGGAATACTTTATTTTATTGTACGACCCTGCTTACGAAGCTAGCGGTCTCGGGTTCGATTCCCGGTATAGGCAAATATTTGTGTGATGTGCGCGAGTATTTGTTCCTGAGTGTTGGATGCTTTCTATGTATTTCAATTTGTAGTTCTCCATGTAAGTATGAAATTATCGTCGTCTAGTACCCATAGTGTCAAGATTAAACTTAGTTTGACACTAGGTCAATTTATTTATTTATTAGCACCATAACAACGAACTAAAATTTAAAATTAAACGGAGCATTCGGTTCGGGACCATTAGCGTCAAGTAAATTTGAATAACGCGGCGTGCCGTCGTGAATTGAAAAGACAATAAAAATATAGGATCTAAACAAAATACTGCCACTATTAAGTATCTCAGCCAAGGCGTAATAAAACAAAGTACACTTATCAGAAGTTCGTTTAACTGAACAAAGAGAGTTCCAATAAAGCTGCAAATAGAGCCAAGATTTAAACTCAACTTTATCGCGACTGTAAATAGAAAATGCCATTTCAAGTGGTAAAGACAATCATAAGTTAGTAGGTACTAATGCAACTTATAAAGTTATTGTGTTATGAGTTCATCAAGATAGAGATACGCCTTACCTTTTATTCCACGGTAGAGAAAAAAGGATACCAAGAGAAGCTACCTCACATTTTAAAAGCAGTACAGTTGTTATTTCTGTTCGAATTATCATGACCGATTTTTGTACCTATTTTTACTCCGTTTTCATTCCCATAGTTAAAATTATGGTTTACTTTCATTTGGCATAACTTTTTTTGACATAATCATCATTTGGCTTACTCATCATTTGGCATAATCATCATTTGGCATAATTATCTTTTAGCATACAGTCCGAAACAGCATACTTTTCAGGATTGTTATAAAATGTACCTAACCTAACCTGATCCTAATCCTATAAGTATACGGTTTATACGGTACCCTAAAATTAAATTAAATTTATTTCTTATTATTTTACTTGTTAATCTAGATATATTATATTCTTTAATTAATCACTGTCTCTTTGTTCGTGTGTCACGTTGGAGCCACTGAAAACTAGCGTCGCGGTTTATGCTGTGACATAGTGCTGAGTGGTGTCAATTTCGACATCACAGAATCACCCATGGCAACATTATCCTGCAATTGCATTTTTTCTTTCATTCTTTATTGTTTTTATTTTGATTTTTGTGTTGCCATCCTTTTTTATGATGTTTTTTGAGTTCGTTTGATCAAAGAAGATATGGATTGAGTTTTAGTCACGAAGAAAACACAACTGAGAATTACGACTTATCTTAAATGCTGTTCAGAGCGTAAATTTAACTTTATTTTAGAAAGATTTACGCACATAAGAACGACACTTATTTTCATATTACGATTAAAACTGACACACTGTTCTTTTGCTGTAAAAAATAACCAAGTCCGGAAAATGAAATCAATACGGAGCAACAATGCTAAAGCATACTCGTATGTACATTATGACCGCGAGAGGTGCATACAGAATTTGTAAGAAAACTATAATAGAATGTTTATTTTACTTCTGAAAATATAACGGCCGAATTCGCAAGGCACGCTTAACTATTGGAGTTCCGTACGTGTTTCGCGTACGATAATTTGGGAGCTACATTCTCGCTATTTCTTTGTAGACTTGTAGCAATGTAACGAATGCTCCGTTGAGAATATGCTGACCTAGTACTCGTAATGTGGACCGGGGCCAGTTACATAGATGTTCAAATGTAATAAAATGGGTACTTGAAATTTGTAATGTATGAATTGGTAATTTACAGACCTACGGAGTTTGAACTCGCTATTGGCCTTGATTAGCCGATTAGCAGATTTTGCAAAAAAAGTACAATGCGAAAAATTACATAATCCGAAAAAATCCTGCTGCCAAAAAGTAACAAATTGGCATGGGCCAAGGGCATGGACGTCACAAGTCCAACACACAGTAAATGAAATTGACTCAACTCATCATAATTTACCACAGAAAACAAATAAATTTGCTATTCCAGAAGTTATCTATTGTGATTTAATAAGCAAAGCTTTGTATTAGCTGTGCAAAGCCGGAGTAGTGCTAATTCCTTGATACAATTAAACAATGCGGGTAGTGAGACAGCCGGACTAATTCCGCTGCTAGCCCACTGCCTTTGTGATGGACCCAGCGTCGCAATTTATTTCTAACTGCGTCCATTCTGTTTATTAAATTTCTAATTGGATTACAGCTTGGGTTTCTAGCGTCATTGTATATTTAGTTGAGGGTTTAACTATCACCATATTGCTTGTCGTAAACATATTGCTTTTATATGACTGCCTCCATGGTTTATGTTTTTGAAATATGAGTATTATATGAAGGTATTTATATGGTGTTTTGTTCCCTAGAGGTTGAATAGATGGCCTGACTTTGACATACGAGGTGTCATAGCGTCGGGAGCGTCAAGTGGCCAAATATGGCAGTTTTAAAAATAAACATGGGTAACCTTTACATAGACGACAGTGTCAAAACCAGCTGTTTGTAAGCATATTAGTGACAAAACACACAATTTTAGTTTTTTCCGAGTACCGACTCATTAGCATGAACAAAATATGCCTAATTACCGTTTCACAGTTGTCGTTTTGAAGTTGGTTTATTTTTAAGTTATAAATCATTCTTTAGCAATTGGGTGACACGGTAATTAGGAGGGATCCCCTTGGATAGCACAATTTGTTTTAGACTATTATTGTTTCGCATAATTGATTTGGCATAATTTATATTGGCATAATAGTACTGTCGCATAATAATACTTTGGCCTAATACTTTTTTGGCATATTACGCTATTAGAATAATTTCAGTTGGACTAATTTGTATTCGACTAATACACATTATGCATATTATTGTTTGGGCTAATAATTATTTGTTATAATATCTGTCATTAACCATAATTTCAGTTTTCTAAATGAATAAAACACAGTTTCGTTGTTACATATTATTAGGTAAGGTTAAATTAGGTTACGTTAGGTACATTAGGTTGGGTTAGGTTAGTATGATATCCAGCCGCGAAGCGCCCAAGCAACGCAGAATAGGAGGTTCCTAAATATATATAAATATATAAACACAAAACCAAAACTAACCTTTTCTCGTAGTGCGTCTACGACTTTCGCTATAGCAATTGTATTGTTATGTGCCATTTGTACATGACTATTTTTAGGACAATACCTACTTTTGTATTTATGCTATTTGACGTTAGTCTTCATGACGATTATGCTTTCTGTATTTATGCTTTTTAATTTTATGCGTAAAAATATATGCGTAAAGATGATTATGCACATCGCTATTTCGGCTAAAAGCAATTATGCGTAACAATATTATTACAAATAATTTTATGCCATCCAATAGAGAACCTAATTAGGACCCTTCGGCCGTGTACGTCACCGGCTGTTCGTAACCAGTAGCGATCCAATACTTTTTCGCTCTTGTACGAAACCAGTTGCGATCGAAAACTATTTCGTTCGTACACGAAACTGTTGCGATCGACGGTAGTGAGACGAGTGGTTGATACTCCTTACACATAACCCATTAATTCTTTGACCGCCAGCGACAATTTGCTTAAATAAACAAGCTGCTTACATCATGAATTTGACAATAGAATTGTCTTACCTCATCTATTTCCTGAATTAACGTTTACTCGTTACATAAATTAACCCCAGTTTTATTGAAAAATATTTCAAAGTAAGTAGACCATTTTAGAAACCACTGTTATGATTTGGCATTTTAGTATTT
The DNA here is from genome assembly GCA_946894065.1 of Acleris literana. Lineage (NCBI taxonomy): Eukaryota > Metazoa > Arthropoda > Insecta > Lepidoptera > Tortricidae > Acleris > Acleris literana. The sequence continues at coordinate 19,171,072 of OX335677.1, read as the reverse complement.
TTTGCAAAAATATTTCGCAAATTTTGCGATGTTGGTTTTCGTACAAAAAAGACCAAAGCTGTGTTAGGCCTATTTCGTACAAAGGATTTTATTGTTATTTTAATACTTAATTGCACAAAAATTAAAGTAATGTACAAAGGGCGTACTTAATGCTATAAGCATTCTCTACCAGTAAACCTTAAGGTGAAACAGAAATCAAAAACCATAATGACCATACCATACCATACCTACCTAATAAAAATACGGTGAATCCTAATTGAAATCATATTACGCAATACGAGAAGATGCGTTTGCATTTTGCGCTCTTCCTGCAGCGCATCATGAACGTGCGAAATTGTATCGTTGTGCTATAAGGATAATAAGGATCTACGTGTTTTTGAACCCCTGGTACAAAATCGGCCTCTATTCCCAAATTGTATTATAAAACGATGTCTACACTAATATTATAAAGAGGAAAATTTTGATTATTTGTTTGTTTGCATTCAATAGGCTCCGAAACTACTGGACCGGTGATTTGAAAAAATTTTTCACCGTTAGAATCCTACATTATCCCTGATTAACATATTTTTTTGCGCGGACGGAGTCGCGGGCAATAGCTAGTCTTTTATACGAGTGTGCCGAAGACTTTGTACATAGAATTAGTTTCCCGTTACTTTCCCTATTTCTTCCTGTTGGGGGTAATTTTTCAAAAAAAAAAACCTAGTGCACTCATTTGAAGCCCCTAGGTTCAGCAAGCTGAGTGAGTCAGCTACAGAAAAGTTAAATATGTATTTTCGCTTCTACTAAATATGGATTTAAAAACATCCGTACGGATCGCATTCCATAGTCTTCAGAATTGACAAAGCATTCGCAATCTTAAGATTGCAAGCTATGGGCTTCTGACACGACTTACCATTCATCATGTGTTCGTTTGGCTTCTTTGCGCCATGAACCCCTAGTACTAAATGTTACCTTGATCATGGCCTTCAGCAGTGCGTATCTGGTCCAAAGGTTCCTCTGTGCCTTGGACTCGCTGTAGCGCGCCATGAGCGTGACGAGCGCCTTCTTCGCCGTGTCATAGTTCTCGTCCAGCCGGATCCGCACGGCGCGCAGCCGCTCGTTGGTTTCGATCACCTCCTCCTTTGTCTGACCGCCTGGTAACCAAATTATATTTTTTTAAGTTTGGCAGCTAAATTTAGTAATAAGAACGAGATTAAGAATAAGAAAAATACCTTATTGACTAATATACATAAAACTGACATCGACGTGACAGAACAGCGTGGTCCTGTTTTTTAGAAATTGGCGTGATGGTCACTGCTGGTAGGTTGCCTCGAAAAAATGTTACGTAATGTCAAAATATATGCAACTATTTATATTGTATCTCGTTTCAGCCTCTAAATGGAATTGCCTAACGTAACCTAACGTATGCGGCTTGGCTCGGCGCGCAGCCTGTCATTTGTCTCCATCACCTCGTCCTTTGTCTGACCGTCTGGGGCCTGTTTATCAAAAGCTTTTTACTTGTAATACAAGTGGAAGTATCTTTTTAATACATATCGTTGGAAAGAGATTTCCACTAGTAATAAATGGGCGCCTGGTCATCAAATAATTAGTTTTCTTACTAAAGAGTTCCTAAATTTAATTATTAAATAGATAATCCCGCGATATAATGGCAAGTATTGCGACCCCAATTTTCAGAGCTGATCACTCTTAATTTGCTTAATAGATTTTCATCAAACCTAGCTACGATCAGCCTGACTAAACTAGCTTTCTATCAAAATAACGCCTGGGAGCTACGATGCGACAAACAGACACACATATAGACTCACATCACCTTTCCATCTTCGGACGTCCAAGCGGAGGAAGCGGCTTCACCCTTATGCTGTCAAAATACCATTTGTTCGTTTCGCGTTTCGCTACGTCTTTTTTATTGCGAACTGCTAAAGAGTGGAATTTGCTTCCTTCGCCTATATTTTCTGAGGGGTATATTTGGGGGTTTTCAAACCAAGAGTGAATCGGCTTCTACTGAACCAGTGAGCTGTATCCTGGACTTCATCATCACTTACCATCAGGTAAGATAGAGGTCAATCGCTGATCAGTCAAAAAAAAACTAGTAACATCCTTCAGATAGCATCGGGGTTAGCATTTTTTTTTAAATTTACTTTTTCAGTATTATAGGGGCTTTCATCATAACCTGGGGCAGATTGCATAATGAAATACAAGCGTCGTATTAGTGTTTTGTCTCATTTTTCAGTTTAATTTACGAGGAAAAACACTATACTATTAGCTTGTATTTCATTATGAAATTAGGCCCAGATTATGTCAAACAAATATTAATGGTACCAAATGAAATATTCGGCAGTACCGTAAAATGGGGTGACTTTAGAAACGCAAAGCGACTTTGATAATTTTTTGAATAATCGATTTTATGCATTGTGTGGGTCATTATTTAGCTTTTTCGACACTACTTTCATATTTTTCATATACCAGGGTAAAATATTATCAGTTAAAGTATTTTTAGACAACTTGTATTTAAGTAAAAATGACGAAACAAAAAACCACAAATTTTTGACTTGTTTCAAGGTTGACTTTGATATTGTGATAGATAGACTTTAAGCTAAGTTACAGAAGGTTTATTTTTAACCCCATTTTACAGTACATAATTATTTAGCGAGTATGGAGAGGCAGGTAGGTGGGTGCGTGATATTTATTAGTCATTCTCGTGACGCAGCTTACCTGGATTAACCTAGATTTAATGACTTCGCTTCAGACGGTATATGAAGCGATGACATAGCTCTTTAACGTATGACTCAGGAGTTTTAAGAGGCTTACAGAGTGTATGTTTAGTAAATCTTTATGATTAATACTAAGTCAGCAGAGATTTTAAGCGGGATTTTTTTGGATTAGACACGTTATTGCTAAAATTTAAGGCCTATTTTTTTGTTACATGACGACGTGGTTAGCCTAGTTGGTAGTAGGCTACCTAAGCGATCCCGGGTTCGATTCCCGGTAAAAGTAAATATTTGTGTGGGGTGTGCCAAAGTTCATATAAAATTGCAACTCCGATTATTGGAACTTTGTAAATTTTTCTCATACCATTTTACATCATAATGATCACTCTTAATACTCTTCATAATATTTTTTAATACTAATGATCGGAACTTATACTCATCTGAATTTTTAACGCATTCATGGAACCGTACACTTTTCAGAATTTCTTAAATATTTTACGTGTAGATAAAATTAGGTTAGGTTAGGTTAGATTTATAACAATCCTCAAAAAGTAACAGTTTCTTGAAAAAATGCATTATAAATTGCGATAATTAAGACTTAAAGTATGAACAAAAAAAAGTATCAGCAATTTTTTTTGGAGAAATGATGAGTATAGACACAAATCGTTATTTGTATAAAAAATCTAAAGACTAATTTTATATGAGCCAATATGGACCCATTTGTGTGATGTGCGACTGTTTGTTTCTGAGTCTTGGATGTTTTCTATGTAATTTAGTATGTATTGCTCTATATACATAAGTATGTTTATCGTTGTTTAGTATCCATTGCTGAAGCATAGTGCTTAATTTGGAACGAGGGCAGTTTGTGCAAGATTGCCTCCTGATAATATTTATTATTGGGTTACCTTTGTTTCCGCGAAATATGTTTGCCAATTTTTTTTCCAACCGTTTCATTTGCCAACTTGCTTTGTTTTCTGTAACCGTAAATATTTCAGGCTTTTATTAAAACTAATTTAACCTCACCTATGGGTTCTATACGATGGTACTGAAAATAAATCTTGATAATATTCATATAAAATTGGGTTGGCAAATGAAAAAGTTGGGAAACGATACATTTGACAAACATATTTTTGTCAAACGGCAGGCTCCGAATATACTAGTATCACTTTAACGAATTGGCATGTAAAACAGTTCTCAAACAGATAACAGAAGCTGGGATGAAAACCATTTCTTTAACTGACACTTTCCTACAATAAAATTTACAATATAAATTCAATTTCGTGTTAATATAAATTTTATAGAACTTACATTACCTTTCGAGGGCAAGGCCGTTCAGAAACTGGGAATAATTCAGGAATTGAAAATTACAGTCACGTTACGTGAATTGGGGCGCGAGTACCTAATAACGGCTATACTAGTATTCCCACTAAGTAATTTATCGCTTCTAGCTTCACATAACATTCGGAATAGAATAAGGAAATGTTTAATTAAATTAGTGGTTCGACATTCACTTGTTTTGATAGTAAATTAATTAATTTGACAACAGGAACTTTTGACTGCTATAAGAGTGCAAATGCCTTGCCAAATCTGCGAACTAAGATGGATGCCTCTATACTAGTAATTTCACCGGCTATCTTATCCCCACACCGGAACATAAATGCGAACACCGCTGCTTAACGGTAGGGTAAAGGATAAGATGGTGGTAGCGTTGCGGACGGACCTTACACAAGGTCCTACCATCACTATATATCTACTTACAGTCAAGGAAATGTATTCGCTTACCTTTTTGACTCTTATTGTCATTGTGACAAGATTGAAAAAGGTACGCGAATGCATTTCCTCGACCGTACATACTCACAATTTTTACCATGTACTTTCAAGCAGCAGTGTTCACATCGTTGTTGAAATTACTAGAATAGAGGCATTCCATCTTAGTCCTCAGGGTCGGCAACGCATTTGCGGTCTTAAGCCGCATCCACATGCTTGGTGTTTGCCACAAACAATGCAGGACGCACAGATATAAATACACATAGATAATGTAAACACCTCAATCTGTATGAAAACCAACCGTGTCACTTTTTGCTACCAACTGGGACACACCAAGAGAAAAGAATTTTCCGATTTCCGCGCAAAATCGATAAAAAGTCGACGCTTTTTTGGGCTATTGCAGTTTATTATCACGCAACGAGGCCATTTTCTTGATTTTCCCGGGCGACCGGCTGCAACAACGGGCGCAACCCCGACGCTTGGTAGACGTTTAAGTCCGAATTCGGAGAGGCGAAGTAGGTGCATTTGCGTTATCTATGTGTATTTTATATCTGTGGCAGGACGCAACTGTACGTTAGAGTAAGATAGAAATACATCGTGCTCATTGTGGCAAACACCAAGCGTGTGGATGCGGCATTAAATGGGATTGCAATTTTTAGATTGTGCCTAAATTTGAGAATGCAAATGTCTATGGGTCACAGATCCCTCTTACAATCAGCTGGTATGTGTGCTCGTTTGCCATCTCTTTGCCATAAAAAAGATATATCTCATCAGTATAACGCGACTTCGCGTTACGTTTGGTATAATTTCCCATATATTATTAAGATAAGCCCATTTATCAAACCGTCGCACGTCACATCTACCCGCCATTATCATTTGAAACGTTTGCCCGACATTAATCATGATACCGTCGCGTGCGACCGATAAATGCACAGCTGATTGCAGGAATAATTATAAAAACATTTCTACTATGTAATTAATATGCAACGCACACGGAAAATGTGGAACGTGATTATAACTTTACGTGTAACCGTTTGTTACTGATTGACAGATATCGCATAGGTTAAAACAGGCTCTAAAAATTAAATATACTGACGAAATGTAGAAGCAATAAAAAGGTTTTTTTGAAACCAATTTTAAATGGAAGAATTCAGGTAAGTCAGGTCTAACAGAATCTCATGACAAATTTAAAAGTAAAAAGAAATCGATTTTCATATGGCAATGTTGCCTTACGCCTGTCAATTCAAATTTCACCGCTTGTCACAGTTTGTTATTGTTTCTTATTTTTACACAAATACAACGTTAGTTATCATGCAAATGTCCTAAAAGCCCTTCGATCTCAAGCGAAAAATATCGTTAATCATGTGTACTGTAAAAATTGTGAGAAAGAAGATATGAATCAAACACAATCTTTGATTTAGTGTCGTGTTTATAAAATACTAGTAAATGAAGCCAAATAATATTGATACTTTAAGGACTTAACGTTACTTATCACATCACCTCATTTGACTTTTATGTCTGACACGCAAAAGTCCATTTAGAACCCTTAATAATTAGGTGCCATTTAATTCCAGGATTTCCCATTGCCACCAATGGCCGATCGTAGCTGTGCGGCCTGGTCTTCATGATGTTTTTATAAGGAATAGAAAAAAAATTATCTCGCACCTCCTTACGACATTGATATACGTTAAAGTTGCATAATATAGTCCCTTAGCTAACAATACCGCGTAAGTCAATGATTAAACGCGAAATAACAGTTAATTTAATATAATATAAACTTCCATTTTGACCTGTATAGTGTACGGTATTGTTAGCTAAGCGACGATACGTGATCGAATTTTCGAAGTAATTTTGAACTAATCCTAAAAACATATGTACATATTATTAGCACACGATTCTTTAATTTAATCTACTTTTTATTTATTAGGAAATGCAAGTCCAAAGTTGATTTAAAGGGTTACGTAGGTAACTAATCGTTACTAATATTATAAATCTTTGTTTGTTCCATCTTCACTGCATACATAATTCGCACCTTTAGAACAATAGTGACCTAATTCAAAAATTTTCGAGTCATAAATTTATTATCATAGAGACCTAACTCGAAATTTAAAATTTCTCAATTAGGTCACTATTGTTCTGAAGGTGCGAATACAGGGTGGAAAAACGAACGCCACATGGACGGCAACTACCTTAAATATTGGAAATAGCAAGTTCTACGTAAATGAGACTTACTTTTATTTTTGAACCAAAAAAATCTGCATTCATGAATTTTTGAAAATTCGTCTTCCTTAACCGGGAAACAAACTGGTCGATTATGACAAAATAATAAAGGAGGGCTTTTTAAGGTCTTTATTTAATTTAAAGGTGTATGTGTTGTAGATATAAATGACCACTGTCAATGACGCTTTCCATCTGTATCATAAAACGCGACTTTATTGTTTTTTCATATTCGACCATTTCGATTCCCAGTTAAGGAAGAGGATTTTTTCAAAAATCTTATAATGCAAAAATCCAATATTGTTTTTAAATATAAAAGTTAGTCTCCTTTGCGTAGAAAATTTAATAATTCCCATAGAAATAAAGACTTCTACGCGGATTGAGTCCGCCACACCTTGCTTTTATTGAACGCGGAAAATCAAAAATCAAGATTTTAAATCCTATTACCCCGGAGTTGCAAGCCCTAAATTTAAATTTCCCTTTTTGCCATGAGATTCTGGTAGACCTATACAAGAGTAGGAAACCAATATGGAAATAAAAAATATTAATAAATGATTTTACTTTATTCAGTACAAAATATTTGTTTGCGGCATGTTTGTCCAGCTCATAGAGAAAGATCCAAGAGGATATACGCGCTGGCCTAGTTGGTAGAGTCCCTGCCTACGAAGCTGGGTGGGTAAGGGCAGATATTTGTGTGATGAGCACGAATATTTGTTCCGGAGTCGTGGATGTTTTCTATGTATTTAAGTTTATATTTCTCTATATAAGTATTTGTATCGTAGTCTAGTACCCATAGTACAAGTATATTTATTTATTTATTTTTATTTATATTAGCATGGTTTTGACTTGTCTACTCTAAGTAAAGATGAAATTCTCAATGGCCTAATCCAATAGCAGGACGTACAAAACCACTTAGTTATTTTACTAACATGTTACCTACCTACATTTAAAACACACTTCCCAAGCCTACTTAAACCAAGCCTCGCGGATCGCTAATAAGACAAAATTCATTACTGCATCTTTATTACCTTCTTTAGTGGCAATTTTTCCTATTATCAAAAAAACAGTAAAAAAAACTGAAAGAACGTTATCCACACATTGAAAATCTTAGCGTTCGAAATTTTATAAACCACAGGTGAACCAACCACAAAAAAAAAACTTCATACCTCAGCATTTCCCTTCCCTCATAACCTCTTGAAACCGGAGAGACCGCAAAAAGCCTTTCCCGCCGGCTAATGAATCGCGCTCGCACGTAGGCTTGTCTACACTAATCAATGGGCCGCGCATTAGCGTTCCGGTCAGCGCCGGCCGCAGACCACCGGGGCAGAAACACACTAATAATTTATAATTCTTTACTGCTACATAGACGATAATTTCGTAATACTACACCTTACGGTAGTTAAGTTTTACCGTCGTACTTAAAGACATTTTGAGACAACTAAATCGTTCCTTTTTCAAACTTGTCTATGAAAAATCGTCATTAAGGAACGACTTGATCGTCAATAATTGAAACGTTATCTATAAAAATGGACCTTATCGTCGATGGCGCTTCCGCCATTATTAACGATGCTCCGATATAAATACAACTTCGCGTGACGCAGGGCGGCGTAAGCGTCATCGACAATAAGGTCCCTTTACATAGATAATGCCACAATTGACTGAGTGCGGCCGTAAGTATTACATTTATTGACACTATTACACTCATCACGCTAATATTATAAATGCTAAGTTTGTATGTGGGTGTGTATGCTTGTTACGTTTTCACACTGAAACGAATTGACGGATTTGAACAAAATTTGGAGTAGATAGCTTGTACTATAAATGAATCCTGGAAAAATATATTGTCCGTGCGATGGTAAACGCGGATGAAATCGCTGGTAAAAGCTAGTACAATGCAAATTCCTAAAAATACTTCTTCAAATCTATATCTTAGCATTTTCCCTCAAACCTTGGGGAAATTGGAGAGGCCGTAAAATCCCTTACCCGCCGGCTAATGAATCGCGCTCGCACGTAGGCTTGTCTACAATAATCAATGGGCCGCGCGTTAGCATTCCGGTCAGCGCCGGCCGCAGACAACCGAGACAGAATCACACTAATATTATAAGTGCTAGAGTTTTTGTGTATGTTTGTTACCTACTACTTTACGCTAAATTGGCTTGGATAACATTTTGAATATAGATAGCTTGGTTACCTAATGATTCTATTGTTTTCAGAATATTTTTCGGCGGTCACAGGTCTAACCTAACCTAACCTACGTAACCCATGCTAAAAATAATCTGAAAACAATAAGGTTTCAGCAGAAATTAGCTTTCTACGAAATGAAAATTCAGCGAAACGATACATTTGCGTCATAATTTTCGGCGAATCGTTAGGTCCCCAGATAGCTTATACTCCAAATTGAAAAAGAGGCTACTCTTTACTCCCGGAAAAAGGAATCATTGTGTCTGTAGAGTGGTAAACGCCGACGAAGTCGTAGACAGACGCTAAAACAATGATAAATCGCAGAAGAATATGTCTTTCGATACAAAAGATAAATTCTTAGCATCTTCTAAAACCCGTGTCCAAAACCAGAGTGCCCGTAAAAACCCTTCCCCGCCGGCTAATGACTCGTGCCCGCACGTAGGCTTGTCTACACTAATCAATGGGCCGCACGTTAGCATCCCGGTCAGCGCCGGCCGCAGAAATACGGGACAGAATCACACTAATATTATAAGTGCTAGAGTTTTTGTGTATGTTTGTTACCTACTACTTTACACGCTTTATTGGCTGGGATAAAATTTGGGAAAGAGATAGCTTATAATCCAAATTGAAAAAGAGGCAACTTTTTACTCCCTGAAAAAAGAATCATTGTGTCTGTAGTGTGGTAAACGCAGACGAAGTTCTAGACAGACGCTAAAACAATGATAAATCGCAGAAGAATATGTCTTTCGATACAAAAGATAAATTCTTAGCATCTTCTAAAACCCGTGTCCAAAACCAGAGTGCCCGTAAAAACCCTTCCCCGCCGGCTAATGACTCGTGCCCGCACGTAGGCTTGTCTACTCTAATCAATGGGCCGCGCGTTAGCATTCCGGTCAGCGCCGGCCGCAGACAAGCGGGACAGAAAGACTACTAGCAAATAAAATACCGTGAGTTTGGGGATCATTTTTTTTTTAAACAAGCTAAGTAATAACTATTTAATAGATTACAAACCGCAATAATTGCGAAGTCTACTTTCTGAGTTGATAACCTTAAATCGAGAAAAATTATATTCATCGAACCTAACAAAGAACCATTATAGTATATTGAAAGTAGCTTTCTATTCATAAAAACTGACCGTGACAGACAGACATACTACTTAATAGGCAGAAAAACTGATAGACATAGGCGTCAATCACGTAACACCCCTCTTTTGCGGCAGGGGTAAAAACGCATAGCCTATAATCTTATTTGTACATATACTCTGCACGGCTAGCACAAGTTGCCCGCGACTTGTTAGTCGCTCGGGTCTCCCTTTTTATCTAGTCAGGAACGATAGAGATGCACTGAGCGACAAGCGAGAAATTACAACCTGTGCTATCCGTGCTGATAATGCTCTGAATTCATCCGTAGAAATGAGTCACGTTTTGCAGAGGATAATTACAAAACTTCTCAATAAAATTTGGTATAGTATTCGAAATAACCTCATGTATTGTAAGGATCGTCACGCTAAAATCTATAAGAGATTAATAACCAATTAACTTTTGGTCACGTTATACCAGAACATTTTTTTCGCCGTCGTTTTACGAAAAGGTATTTAAAAATCAAGTAAACGGAAAAAAATTAAATTCAAATCAGGTACCTATCAAAACAATTTACAAATAAATACTTAAATCAAAATGTACAAAATATTTAGCTTTGAGTCACTAAAAACAAAGCTTTTGGAGAATTTGTTTTAACAATGAACCACTCGAGTGATTCATCTGTTTTCTTCCAACTACTCATCTGTTTAATCCCGCCCTTACGGAATACCTAATACACTTTTCCACGGGTCTTCTAACTGAATTCGATGTAATCCGATGAAGCACTTTGATGAGATGGCTAAACTAGTAAATAATAAGGGCATATACTCGATATTACCTAAACAGGATCTCTATTCTATTCGGTAAAACAGTATTGCTTTCCACAGACTTATTTACTTGACAGAGACGGCAACCAATTGAAAAAAAATGTGTCGTTTCCGCAGGCCTTTTGCGTAACTCACTCGCAATCGCGATCGGCTTCAAAACAAAACAATTGGTTTCATTTTGTATGCAGACAAGCCTTCGATTTTCAAAATGAAAACGATTGTGATTGCGAGTGTGTACGCGAAAGGCCTGCCGGTCGGTTTATATCTAGTTATGGATAAGCGATATATATGCGGTTAATCAAGATCTATCGTGATCGAGAAAAAACTCCATGACAGACGGAGACAAAAGTGAACTTATAAGGGTTCTGTTTTTCCTTTAAACACTAGTCTTTGGACTGCGTCTGCGCACAAGTGGTTTATCGCTATTCCCTAGGGCTAAAACTGTCTTTGTAGCGTTGCCTGACTTTAAGTTTTTTTTCGACGCCCTTTCTATAGAACTCCGTATTCCAGATTGATTATTTTGTTTGCTTTTCATTTGTTTGATGTTTTATCGTTGGAATGATAAATTTTGAGCGTTTATAAAATTTCATTTCATGATTGCCTGTTTCACCATAAGCGAACAGGAAGTAATTTAAATGTGGTGCCTGAAAAATAGCGTCGTGGTTCGCCGCGCCACGGCATTAAGCTGGAATCCCACAACGGAGCACACACACGTGGATTTAAATTCGTTTTGAATCAAAATGCATTTAGATACTCCTACACACACACGAAATGACGTCAGTGCTTTTTTATGGCAAGGAGAAGGCACGCGAGCACTCAGGCCACCTGATGGTAAGTGGGATCTGAGAGCCATAAACATTTGAAATCTCAAGACTACAATCTCAAAACTGCAATCCTAAGACTTCAAAAAGTTTAAAAAAACAAAAACCCGCCTTCAAAAAGCAAAAAATAACTTCTTTAAAATGGTAGGTAAATAGGTCAGTCCAACTGAAGTCGGCGTCCAACAATAATTTAACCAAAAGCAGACTTAAGTTGGACTGACCTATTTACCTACCATTTTAAAGAAGTTATTTTTTGTTTGAATTTTTTCAGCCTACCTATTCGCCACATATTATTTAGCGTATTCAATTTGATATAAAATCTTCACCTATTCGGATCTTAGACCATAAGAAACAATAGAACATTTTAATCTCGCCGCAAGCACCGCCGTGGGAAAGTCAAAATATATACCGTTCAGGAGTTCCGGTGGCTGTGGTCTTCGCCATCAGTTCCACTTCACCAAATAGTGCTTTCCAAGACCAAATACACGAGTTACAATGAAAAATACCAAATCGCTATAGGTGTGCCTATAAAATTTGAAGAGTTCCGTCGATTCCTCATGGATTCCACCATCAGATCTTCATTTTGATAAGAACGGGACCAATCGGAAACCACCAGCTTTCAAATAAAAATATAATCATTAAAATCGGTTCACCCAGTCGAAAGTTCAGAGGTAACAAACATTAAAAAAAAATACAGACGAATTGAGAACCTCCTCCTTTTTTTGAAGTCGGTTAAAAACGTTGCCATGCCTGAGGACTAAGATGGAATGCCTCTATGCTAGTAATTTCACCGGTTGTCTTATCCCCACACTGGAACACAGCAATGCGAACACTGCGGCTTGGCGGTGCGTTAATGGATAAGATGGTGGTAGCGATCCAGACGGACCCTGCACAAGGTCCTACCACCACTACGCCTAGAGTAATTGATCTACTTGGCCTACCCTATTTGACAATATTTGGCAGTTGTCTTACCTTTTAATTATTTCGTTTTGTCATTAATATTATTACATACATACATACATAATTTCACGCCTTCGTTCCCAGAATGGGGTAGGCAGAGCTACAGAATTACAAACATCTCTAAAAACTTGTTGATAATTCTATAACCACAATTTGCGCAATTAGGCTAAGATGTTTACCAGCGTATTAGTAACAGGTTGCAAGCCCATCATCGCCTAACAGTACTACAAGCCTTTATTCCCTTAGTCGTCTCTTACGACATCCGCGGGAAGACTTGGAGTGGCACTATTCTAACTCGGCAACCACACGATATTATTAATGTTTCTTATTGATTATATTTTTTAAATTAATGAAGGGATAACTTACTGGAAGCGCCCTCGTCCTTCACGTCCTGCACGATGCGGCGCACGCTCTGTGTGAACTTCCCCACTAGGTTGGTGCTCGCTGTAACAATACAAACAATGCTTGAACACAGTTAAATGAGCAAACTTTAAAAACCCAACTGCATTTTTTGATAATGACGTTAATATATTAAAAACATTAAAGCGAACCACCAAGACGAATCCAATGACTCGTCATCAAAATCAGTTGAGCCGTTGAGTAATTACGAACGGACATATATCTTCGTCGCAGTCAGGTAAAAACTCAAGTGCATTAAGTTTTCTCTTTGAAACATCACCGATAACATTTGAATATTGTAAGTTATGTTCCTAGCTCTGCTAGTAACCATAGTCCAAGTTTCCTTACTGCCATAAGGTGAACGTACGAGTGCTCGACATGCGAACAGAAAATATTTATTTGCGTCGTGATATTATGGTCAATTATACATCTACACGAAACATTTTCATGTGATTTGGGAGACGTGACCTTTATTTTTGTAGTTGGAAATTGTTTTATATGGTGACCATATAGAAATTTCTCAAAATGATAAAAATAATTAGTCAATCGGATTGTACGAGTAAATGTCAGGTGCTATTGCTGGCAGTCCTTTTCTTTATTTAAAAATTGGTGTGTGAAATATGAAAGCCTCAAACATTTCTCATCGCTTAAAAGAGGGGGTGACAAAATTATTGATGTTAATCTTTAGTTATCGCAAATCAAAGTATGGGGACGAGTACTAGTACAGCCACGAGTACAAGTACCTCTACCTTACCGTGTGAAAATTTATAGACAATTAACTCGTTCCTTTTTGGCTCTGGTCTCTTTCTGCACAACTATGGTCAGTTCATACATTTAGACAGCTGTTAACACTCTAATCGTCTGTTAAGTTGTTAACATCGTATGGTGAAATTGGTACTTAATCTATAACACTGTGCATCTAGAGTATTTATAACATTGTAAATTTTGAGAAAAAGTGATTGTAACATAAAGACAGTTTGGCTACGGATTCCTAAAAACAAAACATAAAAAACCGATAGAAAATGGCGGCTATTACCCACTTTACAAACGATTTCACCCAGAATCTCGCACAGGCCGTAATAAGAGATAGAAAAGCTTCATTGAGCTTTAGGGCTGTGTAGTATCGTTGTGTTGTGTCAGTTGCGCACTCCTCAATTTAGGCGGGAAGGTGCAAGTACATCGGCTTGCATCTCTGGGGGTGATATTTGTACGAGCTGGGCTCTGGGCTGGTGAGTATTACGTGCGAATGAATATAAATTATGCAATAGAAAGGGAAGCACAGAGTAGGCACGTTCGACCTACCCAAACGCTGTTTCTGTTTTATGGTCGCCTTTATCGCGGTCGATAAAGCATCCTGCACTCTCGCACTTACATGTATAGATCAGAAAGTGCCGGATGTTTTATCCACGCTTATCCACATCGATAAACATGACCATAATAGGCCCGCTGTACTTGTATTTTTATCAGGGATCTGTTTTGTTTCAAAGAACAAGTTTTATAGTTATGTAATATTTTTACCGATATCGATAATTGTGAAAATTACGTAATTATGTTGCGTATAATGTATATAACCGTTGATACATACATTGTTTGTAAGTTATTCTACAAAATCTACTACAGTAGGTACATATCAGACATTAAGTTCTGTCGGTTTGTAAAAGGAGTACGTATGCAATTATTAATTTATCAACATTTATATCTAGAGTCGTTTCGGTTCATTTTAAATATTCCCATTTGTGTACTAAAAGTGCTTGCTGGAAAGGCCGGCCGCACAGGAACTCAACACAACAATGCGAACACAGTGTCTTGGCGGTAGGTTATAGAATAAACACTGAAAAAAATAATTGGTTGCTTGTAACAAGATTGTGATTGTTGTGCATAAGCGTCTTGATCCCATACGAGCCGGACACGACGTTAGATACATCAACTAAGACGTTAGATACATCGACTATGATGTTAGTTGAATCACTACAGAAATTGCTGTTGTTACTATCAGCTTTGGTTGATATAACCAATATCTTAACTATTGTGTTCATTTTCTTTCAACTAAGTGAAATTCTCTCTTTGTTGGCTCTCACTTTTTTGAGTGAATCATGGTAGCAATCCGAACGAACCCTGCACAAGGTCCTACTACTACTAAAAGTGCATAACTATGAGGATTACGACAGTCTTATGTTTTTCTACAAAAAACCGATCGCTGACTATTTTACATTCTGCGGTAGTGCATTGATCTGGCGGGTTCGGCCGCATCAAGTTTGTACACGACTGTGCACTCCAACTGGGGTTCTCAGCGGCTCGGGAAAACCGAACCGAAAGCCCTACACAGTTTAATGTAATGAAAACATACGTTAAATTATTTGAGCAATCGGCGTTCTATTTGATTGGTTACAAAACAATTGATTTTAATTTTGGAATAGGTATCTCGTTTTACCAGAAATTTAAGTGATGCGTTTTTCAGATTCCATGAAAAGTCAGCCATTCTTCTGGTGTGATTATCGTTTTGTGGTTTGTTATATCATTCGCCTGGTTTTGATTAATATCATAAAAATTTACGACAGTAATAACAACGGAATGAAAGAGTGGTAGAAAATGGGTGCAGTGTTTCTTGACGACTTTTATTGATGTCTTTCAATGGGGTTAATGTTGATTATTTTATGATATTACGTATAAAAAGGAATGAAAATAAGCACAAGTACCTTCTAAATTAACTTTTAGGCGGTTATGTATTGTTTACGAAGGTCACCGAAAATGAGATAGGTACTTAAGAGGACTGTGAAGCGCCGCTCAAATCGTGTAGCTGTCAAAAAAAATCCATACAAAACTATCTCCGGGCGAAAACGTTTCTCACCAACTAAATCAAGTCCGATATTCACGATTTTTGAATATGTTGTAGTTATTATAAAGACCTAGGTCTGTACGTTTCTGTTTTTTGTTTTTTAAGTTTATTTCGTTCTAAGAAATATTTTCTTGGAAAGGAAAACGTACAGACATAGTTTTTCATGATATCTACAACATATTCAAAAATCGTAAAAATCGGACGAGGTTTAAGGGAGAGAAACATTTTCGCATTTTGTATGGAGATTTTTAGCTTCACAATCCTCTTAATACTACAATACAATTCAAATATTATTTATTAAACACCACATACAAATAACTAAATAGCGCTAATATATATTTCTCTTTAAAAGTTAAACTAAATAAACAAATGTAGCATTAGCTTAAATGTGAAGCATTTATTTGCGCTCTAAACCTATGAGTTCCAAAAGATAATCCTTGTAGCAATATATATATAATCGAGTATATAGGGTGGACACGCGGTACCAGTTCGGGCCCGTCGTTATTGGGCGAAATAAGCTGTGAATATTTACGATACTGCGCTATATAGCGCTCAGCGATAATGGAGTTACCGCGGTAAGTGTATCAGGAAAGCGAGCGCCTTATACTTCTGCTCGTTATAGGCACCTACTTTTTTATGGTTAGTGCAACCTAAAGTGACAGAGGAGGACTTTTATTAGCTAAACTATCTATATAGATGGCAAGTTGGTATTCTGGCTTATCGCTTACTACATTTTATTGGAGTTGCTGGGTAGGAGAAGATAAACTGCGTGGCGTAAAAAAGTTTGCGGAGAATAAGTAGGAGCATATGGCGGAACCGCATCAAGGAAGGTCAGGAGCTCCATGGAGGCCAGGTTTGATAGACTGGCTAAGATTAGGGCATCTGTCGCAACACACATCTGTGCAAGATGTAGACAAGCTTACGGGGCTTGTATTGGTTTCAATAGCCACCAAAGAATGTGTCTTTAGCATCCTAGGGGACACCGTTGATGTAGGAAAACATATCGAAACTTTTATGTGGTCGTCTCGCATCATTTTTTTCTCTCTATCTCTCCCGTAAGATTCTTAATTGGCATGTTTTCCTGCTGAACTACGCATGTTATTTGATACTATATTTAATTTAATATTTATAGCTTTATATAATGCTGGACTAAGTAGTACCATTGTAATAAGAAATATGTTTAAAAAATGACTGACTGCTGAGTTTCTTGCGGCGTTTCTTCTCAGCAGTGGTCTTCTCTTGGGAAGCGCTGGTAGATTCTTGACGTGTAAAAGTGCCCGTGCGGCCTAGTTACTGAATAAATCTCTTTTATCTTTTATCTTTCCTACATATACAAGAACTACTTGTTCTGGATGTGCTACAATGTATGTATTGAAACAATTCGAAGCGTCACTAACTCCACAAACTGTTCACGCGTAGTTTGCAGCTCTCCTTGCAACAATGACAAAGTTACCTCACCTAACTAGCCAACTATCCAGCAAACAACTTTGAATCTTTGACGTCGCAACTATCATAATAATTAATTTCATTTTTGGGACAACCTTTTGTTGCCGACTGTATTTTTTCCAGTCATTATCTGCTTATACTGATGTGCCAAAGGAAACTTTCCAAAACTGCGGAACATTTCATGTAGGAAAATTTCGGAAACTTCTCACAATTTTGTATGGGGATTGAAACTTTCCGTTTATTAAATTTAAATTTCCTATATTTCTAGTGAAAGTTTCCGGAAATTTCTTATAACTTTTCAAATTTTTTGGAAACTTTCCGCAACTTGCACATCAGTATTTGCTTATCAAGATCAAACTAATAAGTTCCAAAACGGTGGGTCAGGTTAAGTATAGCAAAGATCCTGTCGCCACCTTCCGACTCCATCATCAGACAAGCTTAAAGATACCATAATATTCCTTTGTCATCGTGTTTACATCATGTAATTCAAATTTTAGCCCATTATACGCGAACTGGGTCAAAATTGACTTGCAATATTTCATTTAAAGTTGTTAAAAAGATTGTAAAAAATACATGCATGTTAAAAGTAGAGCAAAACATGATCGAAAATCAAAAATCCTCCCTCGGTAGTAGAGAAAAATGAGTTTAAAACAGTTGGGAGTACGGCCTTTTATAAAACTTCCCGATTGTGCGTCAGCCATTGCTCTGTGCCAACTAGCGGGAATAAATTGGAAAAGTTTGACAGGCGATCTGCCCAGCTTAATCTGTCTCCTTGTCACGCTGAGCGATAAATTCCTCCCGCCAATTAGCCGTCATGCCGTGGACGTAACGTGACGCTGCGAGCGATGGCATGCGTCGATAGGCTATTAGACACGGGTCGTTGCTTTTTCAGTTTGGTGTGACGCTGCGTATTGAAAATTTTGGGATAGTTTCAATCCATTGACGAGTTGTCTTAGCATTATTGAGTCGGGAGCTAGTGCAGCGACGCAATGTATTACGAAAAGCATGCGGGCTGTCGCGCAAAACTGAGCCTTAAGGTTTTAGCCCGTTATTTATGTAACTTATTACGTACCTGATACCGATCGTTGTTTGTTATAAACGGTACAATAGAGCTTAGTTTGGGATTACGAATATTTGTGTGAGATTGTCTCCTGATATTTTTAACCGACTTCAAAAAAAGGAGGAGGTTCTCAATTCGTCTGTTTTTTTTTTAAATGTTTGTTACCTCAGAAATTTCGACTGGGTGAACCGATTTTGATGATTCTTTTTTTATTTGAAAGCTGGTGCTTCCCGATTGGTCCCATTCTTATCAAAATAAAGATCTGATGGTGGAATTCATGAGGAATCGACGGAACACTTCAAAATTTATAGGCACACCTATAGCGATTTTGGTATTTTTCATTGTAACTCGTGTATTTGGTTTTGGAAAGCACTATTTGGTGAAGTGGAACTGATGATGAAGACCATAGATGGCCACCGGAACTCCTAAACGGTATATATATTTCGAGGGTGGCGACAAGATATTTCGATTAAGATAGTTGAGCGACTATGCCGAAGCATATTTAGGTTTAAATATATTACTTTCCAACGGCGTTGCTTGCGGCGAGATTGAAATGTTCTATTGTTTCTTATTACTTGAGAAGTGGGAGAATAACAGCATGATTATGATCACTAAAAAGTATAAAATAAAAAAAAAGTTTAAAAAAACAAAAACCAGCCTTCAAAAAGCAAAATTTTTTTGCTTTTTGAAGGCGGGTTTTTGTTTTTTTTTAATTTTATTTAATATTTATTTTATACTGCTAGAATTCCACACAATATCTGTTTTGTTGTGAAGGTTAAACAACAGATTAAGTCACTAGCATAGAGGCTTTCCATCTTAGGGTTAGTAACACCTTGCAATCTTGAAATTTTATGTCCATGGGTCATAGTAGGCCACTTAGGCTACCACGCACACTTCCCCGCATCACGAATCACGATCGAAAAAGTGTAAAGGGATGGGGCTTCATTACTTCCACGCAACGAACGTGAGATGGAGATAGTTTATACGCATTACAGAGTCGTAAGGTACCGTAAAACTACAACATTTATATAAAATAACGGTTTATATAAATGTTGTAAAGTTATTAGTAAGTATACTCAATTATAGCAGGGCTCGGAAACCTTTTTTTTACCAGCTAGTTAGAAACGCCATACTTATTAAAAGTAATCGATATTATGTCGGGTTTGATGAAAGAGCAAAATAAAACTGCTCCTGCTCGAATTAAAGGTTCATTTCGCTCGCTAATTTGTTTGCGCCCACCACCATCACCATTTTCTCGTGTTTCTTAACCTAATATCTCTTTAGTTGCATTTTCACTTGCACAGCTTGAGGTCAAGCACGCCTTATCATTTTAAAACACCATAGTCACCACGCCATCCAAATGCAGGAAGAATTAAAAAAAACAGGTCCGCATTCGAATGGATTCCGCTCCGAGCGAGGGATTACGAAGAACCTAGTTAAGAACCATAATTAACCGGTATTTTTCGAACTTTTCCAAAGCTCTGCTACCGCGTAACGAACGTGAGCTGGAGATAGTTTGTTGCAGCGTCGTAAGGTACCATAAAATACAACATTTATATTTAAAAAATTGTTTACCAAAATGGAAAAGTTATTAGTAATTACTCAACTATAAAGCAGGTCTCGAAATCCTGTTTCTTTTTTAACCAGCTCTTCAGCAGTCATATTCAAAATTTCCTTAAATTTTGGTAGGTTTACGAAGATTCAACCAACATGTGTAACATTATTAGTGTATGTACCTTTTTAGCGTCTATTTACCATCAATTAGTTCGTATATTTGTTTGCTTTTTTTCATGCTATTAAAAATAGAGTGTTTGCATGTAAGTAAATAGACAAAAGTGTAATTATCTGCATGTTCTTTACAAGCTCCGAGGCAAGTTAATCGCGCGCCGGAAGCTCGCGGAGTGAAATTATTCTTGCACATTAATCTAGCAAAATGCAGCAGTTTCGCTAATTATTCGCGACATTAATGTATTTGAAAAATGTGTGTAATTAAGGCAGTGCTTATGAAATTGTTAATATGTTAATTTTTGTACTTTTCTATAGAAAATCTAGATCATAGGTACCTATTAGCGGAACCCAATGCCATACCATGCCACCGCACGACTCCGTCATAAGATGATCTCCTGATACTATAATTTGCATTGTCATCGGGTTTTTATATGTACCAATTCCAAAATTTAGTACCAATTTCACCATACATACATACATAATCTCACGCCTTCGTTCCCAGAGTGTGGTAGGCAGAGCTACAGAATTACAAACATCTCTAAAAACTTGTTGATAATTCTATAACCACAATTTGCACAATTTTACCAAACGATGTTAAATGTTGATCGACTGTTAGTTCATACATTTTGACAGCTGTTAACACTGTAATCGTCTGTTAAGTTGGCAACATCCTTTGTTGAAATTGGTACTTAACCCATTACAATAACGGGAAGTGGTTCAACATTTATTTATTTAGTAAAATTTGACCGTAACACACATCTGCCTTTCTAAGCTGATAAGCAGTATCCCAAATTTAATAACCAAAGCAGTTTTAATTCTCTTCTGTTGGTAATAAGGTTGATATTGCTACAGGAGTTTTATCTGAGATACTGCGTATTGGATTAGCAGGGCAGACGTCTATACGCCAAGTTACTCGTAAATAAAAGCCTGCAATAGAACTACTTAATAGATAATAATCCCCGATATAATGGTGATCCCTTTCTTTGAAAACTGACCTCTCTTAAACGGACCAATCGAGTTTCACAAAACTTAGCTAAACTAGCGTTATTAAAAAAAAACCGCTTCAAAATCGGTTCATCCGTTTGAAAACTACGATGTCACATACAGACACACAGATACACAGATATACACGTAAAACTTAAACATCCCTTTTTTTTCGTTGATTAAAGAGTCCTTACGGCATTTTTTTGGAAAGGCGTGTTGTTTTTACAGCAAAATAATGTTGAAGTCGCACAAAATAATTATCACCAGCCAACGGGCTTCCTTTTAATTAAAAAAAAGGTTTAGTACCGCTGGTCAACACGTTTTTGTGACCTTTGTTTATGATCCCAGCTTACGAGCCAGAATTGAAGATCAGCTCTGAATAAAATAAAATATTAAAAACCCCTTTGTTGTCGCCCTTCCACGGATTTCTAGCTCCAACAGTATTTTGCTCAACATTTTACGTAATAATCGCCTAAAGCCCGACTTAAATTGGTCAAGGACAGTGGACAGTGGACAAGTGACAGTGGACAGTACAGTAGTGTAAACCGATCGGACAGTGGCGAGTCAAGTTGCCTTGCCAGTGGATCCCAATAGAATCGCTCTCTATTTTTCCACTCCACTGTCCTTGGCGAATGTATATCGGGCTTTAAGGTTCATTTTCATTGCGCGATAGATCGAGCTTTTCGTGATACATTGCGTGGCTGCAATAGCTCTCGGCTTTAAAATGTTAAGCAACCCATCAATGGATTGCTACATGTATGCCATCGACCATTGCGACAGCTTTTACTGGTGTGTTATTCTCTCAAAAAACGGCGGCCGGTCGGACGGACGAGCGAATAAAAGCGGCGAGTTTAAGTAGTCCCGTCCGACCGAACAAGACACATTTTAGCGCGTGCATTGTCAATTAGGGAGCCTTATACGTTCGAGAAGTCATGCTGCCAAATTGAATACACGCGCTAAAATGTGTTCTGTTCGCTCTGTCGGGACTACTTAAACTCGCCGCTTGGACCTTCACTCGAGCGAACGATCACCTTTGCTTGTTGAGAGAATCACAACCCTGTTCGAAAACGTGTTCTAAACCTATCCGTAGCACGAACCCCTAAAGCAAACTCATGTTTTCGTACATTATTTTGCGTATACTTCTCCTTTTCCAATGACGATACATTCAACGTTAAATGTCAACTTAGTATAATTTTTTATCGTTCCGTACCCAAAGGGTAAAACGGGACCCTATTACTAAGACTCCACTGTCCGTCTGTCTATCTGTCACCAGGCTGTATCTCATGAACTGTGATAGCTAGACAATTAAATTTTCACAGAGGATGTATTGCTGTTGCCACTATAACAGCAAATACTAAAAACAGAATAAAATAAATATTTAAGAGGGGCTCCCATACACGAAGGTGATCATTAATAACGGCAATTGGTATAGTGTTTAATGTTGTATAGATAATGTTTTGGA
Source organism: Acleris literana (assembly GCA_946894065.1). Classification (NCBI taxonomy): domain Eukaryota; kingdom Metazoa; phylum Arthropoda; class Insecta; order Lepidoptera; family Tortricidae; genus Acleris; species Acleris literana. Next base: position 19,148,597 of record OX335677.1, on the reverse strand, counting down.
ACCCTAAGTGCGCTAGTTCGACTCGCTTTTGGCCGGTTTTTGTACTTAATACGCTTCAGCCTTTGAAGCACGGTTTCCACTGCGGGCACCGTACGGACTCGGTTTAGCTAACCTTTTGAAAGCACCGTTGTATACTAAACAGAGAACCCTGATTAACTAGCCATACACATTATCTCGATGACGATACGTTAACGTTACTTACTTGATAGAAGGTAAAATTCCGTGCGCTATAAGGCGCCAGGTTGCCAGGCCCAAAAATAGAAAAGCCGGTCACAGATTCACGCTCAGCCGGACATTTTGCCTTAAAAGCGTTACACACTGGTAAAATACTTTCATTTGTGTATTTATTACCTACTATTATTCAATTGAGACTTACTCTCTACTCTTAATTACATGTTATTATGGCCTGCGGCAACATGTTATTATGTTGCTCGCAGGACTGATGGCCGATGGGGTCAGAAGGTTCTTGAGTGGCGTCCGCGGACCGGGAGACGAGCTGTAGGTAGGCCTCCAACAAGATGACGACCTTGTAAAGATCGCGGGAACGCGGTGGATGCGAAAAGCACAAGACCGGTCTGAGTGGAGAGCCTTGGGGGAGGCCTATGTCCAGCAGTGGACGTCTTTCGGCTGACATGATGATGATGATGATGATGGCCTGCGGCTCCTGCGAGATCGCAAGTCATGCGTGTCCGAGTGGGTCTCTCGCGCGTTTTCGTTCGGCAGCTTTTGGAGGGGTTATGCCGGTCTTGTATATATTTGTCCGGACATTACAGTAAAAAACTGGCAACCCCAAGCGCATCCCATCACTTAATTTGAAGTTGCATGGGTTTGTTAATGTACTTAAAATTATTTAGTAGACTAGACCAGAATTTGAAAAAGTGAAATTCTAGAAGCAAATCATATTACTTTTTGGTAAACGTTGTGTTCTTACCAATTTGATCCTAACTGTCACTGACTGTTAAAACCGCTGGGGTAATAATGTAAATGGAAGGTTCTCATGGAATTTAATATTATCTGCAATAATTGTGTATCACACTAATATTATCTTATTGTCTTCGGGTGAAGTTTAATTAACAACACAAAAAGCAGAATAATTCAAAATGATATTTCATATAATGATCACTAAATAAAACAAAGTCCCCCCGCCGCCTCTGTCTGTCTGTACAGACATAAGATTAAATTTGGTACCCACCTTAGGTCCAAAGTCAATCTGACATTCTACAACAATAAGGTTGAGTTTCCTAAAAGTTACAAATGACTTGACATATCTAATGCCATTGACGGCTTCAAGCATATTTTTCTTGAAATGGGTCCCAAATTAACGCTCGTGACCGTATGTTCCCGACAATCTCAAAAACTACTGAACGGATTTTCATCCCGTTTTCATCATCAATTACATATTTTTTAAGAAAGTTTTTTTACTATTATAAATCCTGGTTTATGTACAAAAAAAGCACATAAACCGAAGCTTAACGAGGGCAGGTCGCTAGTTAACAATATAAACCAATCAATAACATCCAACTATAAACCATACATCACCTCATTATTTATTTAGATATTTATCTAAGAATCGTTAACACAACAAACTATAAGAACAATTATGATCATGTCGGTTTGCGCTTCACAAAACTTAAATGCGAAAGTTAGACCAGACCGATCGCGCAATAGGTTTCACTTCAAGTTGAATAACTAACTAAAGAAACTGTCTCAGGAGAACGCATTTCTCTGAAGTTTAACTCACAAACTTAACTACACTTAGTACCTAAGTTAGATATAATGAGTACTGCTTAAGTTGTTGATGACGTTACACGATGATGGTTTCGGTCCCTTAAGGATAAACTTCGACGTAATAGGCTAAGTCCCGTTAAGTTGGTCACAGTTCTGTAATAGCCATGAATTTGGGTAACAGAGTGGCCTTACTAAAATTTTGGTTTAAGGGCCATTCTACTTTTCGTTGTAACTACATAACATTTAGCGAGGTTCTCACAAAACTATTTTTATTTCAAAAAACGGTAAAGTGCTGCGTTTTCTAACTTGAAACTCGAAAAGGGACGTAAATAAGCTTATATTAAGAATTATCCTAATTCATAAAAAGTTATTTGTAATAACTATAAAGTGAGTAACGCAGTGGACGTTGATGTCTCCGCCTTTTCTATGGAAAAAGTGCAATTTACCACCGAGTTACCAAGATTCTTCAACGATAATTAAGTAATTTAAGAGTTGTTTCTTTGAAAACCATTCAACTTATACATTCTAAGTTCATGTTATTTATTTATACGCCGATTCATAATTTGGTATAGTTTTTATCGGACGATAACAAAAATGTACATTGAAATGTAAAATGGCCCTTAAAATCCATTATTACACTGTGCTAAGACAAATACTCAACCTTTTTTTTCGAAACTTTATTGCATTTTAACAATAATAGAAATAGAAATAGAAAGATTTATTCGACGAACACAGAGAAAAAAAAAACTGAACAGAGAAAAACATCATTAAAAAAAAAGGATGGCAACACAAAAATAAAAACAAAAACAATATAGAAGGAAAGAATAATGTTGCCATGGGTGATTCTGTGACGTCGAAATTGACACCACTCAGCACTATGTCACAGCATAAACCGCGACGCTGGTTTTCAGTGGCGCCAACATGACACACGAATGAGGAGACACTGTTTAATTAAAGAATATAATAAATAGTAGTAGATTAACAAGTAAGATAATAAGAAATAAATTAAATGCCCAATCCATGCACTGCTAAAATACCGTAGCCAAATATTTTGCGCTATCGGTTCGGCAACGATTGATTTATATTTGAATGAATGTTTATTCAAACAGTCTAACAGCCTAACAGCCCCACTCAAAGTCAATTATTGACGATTAGAGAGGTCGTTCCTAAGTGACGATTTTTCATAGACTAATTTGTAAATAGAATGAATAAATTGTTAATTAAAATATCTCTGTGTACGACGGTTGGTTATTATATTGAATTAAATTGTAAGAATCTTTATTGAACATAAAATAATTAATGCATCATTAAATAATAGTACATTATTGCCTAGGCATGGAAGTAGGCAATTGCGGGCCGAGTATTGGATTAAACGGACGAGCTTGCGAGTCCGTTTAAAAATACGAAGCCCGCGATTGCTGTTCCTGCCGAGGCAAATATAGTGCTTTTCTCAAAAATCGCAAGAAAAAATTTGTGTTGGAGTCAAATCTTCATCGCTTGGACTCATTTTTTGAATTGCTACAAACAGAAACTTCATGTGAAAAAACCATCACTCCTTACCGCCTTTTTGTTTATGACAAGGAGAAACGCAATTCTTGTTCAAAAAAAAAAATAAGCTATTCCAGGCACAAATAAAAAAGTTATGTTTCGAGTAAAATTTGGATTTATAAGACTTGTGCCCTCATTTTATTACGGACCTTTTCACTTTTTAAAAAGTTACAAGATAGATAGTAATGGAATTTGTATGCAACATTGCGGGCTTGTTTAGCGAGCACGCAATGTTTTTTTTTTTTAATTTGAGAGCTATCAGTAAACTATGTACTTCGCGTCTCAATATGTAGATAGGAATGTCAACATTTCCGGACATTTATGAGAAAAAGTTTTTTTTTTGTTTTTTATTTATTGAATTGTGCCAAATGGTCGATGCTGTATACTGGCTAAGTAGGTATATTTATTTTAAATATTATGTTGCTGTAAGGTATTTGCATGTAGTATTTGTATTTATTCTGTCACTATCTATAAGTATTTGTTTGGTAGTATATATTTTTGTATTACCTAGACTATTTATTCGTTTAGCGTACCGTCCGTCTGTCACACTCGGAGCTGGCTGGAAATCAGCGCTGCAGGAGTTGTAACACCTCAGCATTATGCTGAGCCAGTGTCCGATTCACTGCCGCGAAGACACACTCACTACTCTTTTTATTGCTGTTTTCTGTTTTTTTTTTTTTTTTTTTTTTTGTGTCTTATGTGTGTAGTGAATAAATGTATTTTTCTTTCTTTCTTTCTTTCTTTCTTTTCTAATATAATTGCATAAGTGGTTATGGTTTTGGGTGAACGAGAGCAAAGTTTTATTTCTCATTTTATTTTTACAATGCTTTTACTTTGTTAATCTGTTAAAACTATAGTTCTTGTCCAGTTTACATTGAGTTTTCGGGAAAACCCAAAATTTCCGAATTAGTTGTCCGAATTTTCATTTTTCCGAAAACTTTGTTATGCTGAAGCTATTTTATTTTTAATTCATAATTTAATTACTATGCGTAGGTTAGGTTAGGTTTGACTTATAAGCAATATCGAAGAAAAAAGTCTTCTATCAAAACATTGCATTCGGATTCGGCATTTTGATCAATTCGGAATTATGAGTCTTCGGAGTTATCTGAGTTTTTCTGCGTAACAAAACATTTAATAGAAACGCATTTTCGGTGAAATAAAGTGGATTATTTCGATTCTGGTTACCACCCCCAATTATCGCACACGCGTAAAGTTTTATGCGGTTTTTATGCCAACGATCGTGTACCTACTGTTTCCAATCGGTTTTATTAAAGCCTTTGCGGGATTTTAGTTGATTACAAAAAAGGTTCTCGCCAAAAAAAGGTTGCGAAGTAGGACAATGTAAAAGAAAACGTACTCTACTTTTATAGCTCGGTGTAAAATCTAGGCATAAGAAAGAATAGGGGATATGAATGGATATTTTAAATCACATTTCTCAACAAAAAATTAAAATACCGTAAAAGAGATCTCCAAAAGTGAAATTAAAATTAAAATCGATCAAGAAATACGGGTGATACAAGCATTTTAAAATGCTAATTAGACAGAGAGATCCGATTTGCACCGTTGACGTCATTGTGCAGTTCGGCCATATAAACTACACGTAAAATTCTGTTTTGCTAGAAAGAGATAGGAACAAATCTTTGTTAGCTTATATCTTGGTTATTTTTATAGCTATTCAAAAAATGTTTTTTCTCATCTGTTTGTTACATGAATCAGCTTTTATTGTAGCTGTAAAAAAACATGCAAATTCCCTATTATTTTTGCAATCAACCTGCGTGAAATAATGTCAATGTTTTGTTATGATTAAAAGAAACATGGTTTCTTCATTATTGCACCATTCTAAAAGGCCTGATTTCACAGCTGCTAACGCAGTACAAAATATAACCTCAAACATGCCTCATACTTAATTAATATACTCAGTTGTACTTAATATATTCAGTACGGCCTAATTGCACCATTCAGAACGGTGTACGACTTTCATATTTTCTTAACCATGGAACCATGTTTCTTCAAGTAGCTCGAAATGGTTGATTGTTAGGTTACAGACTTGTACTTCTCATAAGTTGCAGTGCCGGGGCTCGTTTGATGAAAACTTGTTACTTGTGATACAAATTGGAGGTCTCTTTTTAATGCATATTGTTGAAAAGAGTTTCCCGTTTGAAATACAAGTTTATTCTGTTTATTACTTTTATTTCAACACAACATATGTACATCATAACATATCATAAGATACAAATATTAACTAAAATAAAAATAAATTAAAACAAATCGAACCAAATTTTTAGGCATGCGTCGCTCAATGACCTTGTCCGTCGGACCCTTATTTCTGTATCTATTCCCTCAATTCTGGAACCCCCAGGTTTGTCGTCTTCGGATGGAAAGAGGCCCGACGGATGTACTCTAGTGCCGTGGCATCTGGGATGGCCTTTAACATGGGACTGTACGTGTGTAGACACGTTAGCCTCGTCTCATGTTCAAGGCTCCGCTGGCACTCCTGGATATGCTTCCGACAATGCCCAAATTCTTAAACGCCGCAAATACGCCTTTTTAATTTCAAATTACGTATTTGCGGCCCTCGCCATCGAAACTTTTGGTCCGTGGTATTCTGATTTGAAAAAATTCGTCAAGGAGGTGTCGGAAAAAGTGGTGCATGTCTGTGGCGATCCTCGGGCCGGTTCCTTTTTTGCCCAAAGGCTGAGTCTAGCGGTGCAGAGAGGAAACGCTGCGAGTGTCTTAGGCTCGATGCCACAAGTGAGTTCGTTGGAGGGGTTCGATTTGTTTTAATTTATTTTTATTTTAGTTAATAAATACAAGTTACAAGCTTTCGTAAATCGGGTCTCTGGGTAGGTATACAGATAAACTTGTAAATTATCCTGCTCGGTAATTGTTCAAGATGCATTCGCCGTTCGTTATCGTTAATATCCAAAATGTATAGGATTAGCGTAAACGATTTTCGAAAACTGACAAAATGTGTACAATTCACATATAATAAGCGCTTGACGTGACCGTCCTGAGGGCCCTGCCAAGATGCATTGCGCTATCGTTTCTATTCGTTTCGTTTTTAAACCAATCGCGTCACTGGTAGATCACGTGACTTTTCGTATCACATCATCTACCAGTGACGCGATTGGCTTAAAAACGAATCGAATAGAAGCGCTAGTTAGCGCAATACATCTTGGCACGGCCCTCTGCGCCTTACGTCAATGCTATACATCTTCGATAACGATGCGTCCTCCGAACAGAGGGTTGCCATCCGTCCGGGTTTCCCCGGATTTGTCCTACATCATTCATTTGTAGTCCAGGTTTAAAAATTTAAAGTCTTGGGCCGCCGCGCCGCGGTGTGGACAACCGACGAACCGTCCGGGTTCTGGGCTGCAAAATCCGGGGTTTTCACGCCTCCTGTCCTAGTTGCCAAATTTTAGAGATGCCAACTCTCAGAACTACATTTTTTCTAAATAAAAGGTTGTAAAATACGTTCACCAAACGTACTTTTTCTCCATTAAACAGATTTTAACACAGTCATTCTTTAATTACGTTGTTAAACTAAATCCATCTCAGCTGGTAACTTAAATGACGTTCAAATTTCCATCCAGTACCCTTACCATGAGCTACAATTACCGTACTCGCTAGAAAGTCGAATGCTCTGTCCCTTGCACTCTATTAGAATAATGTGAGGTCTGCGAGGGACAGTGCAAATCAAATCAAATAAAAAAAATTATTTGCTCTATACAGTTTCTTAAGTGGTAGTAAACATTATTATAAACGTCCAGTGTATCAGCCTGCATGCAGGCGTGCAAATATTAATAAAATGTCAAGTTAAATCGATACTAATATTATAAAGCAGAAGAGTTTGTTTGTTTGTTTGCTTGAACGCGCTAATTTCAGGAACCGCTGGTCCGATTTAAAAAATTCTTTCAGTGTTAGATAGCCCATTTCTCGAGGAAGGCTATAAGCTATATATCATCACGTTAGCGTTAGCCCAAAGTTACTATTCCACGGGGATGAAGTCGCGGGCAGAAATTAGTTCAAAGATATAAATATAAAACTGTAAAATAATCAAAATAAAATTCAATTATAATCGAATGTCAACAAAAATTTAAATAAAATTACAAATTAACATTAATATTACGCGCGAGAAAATCCTTAACACTGTAATAGCACTGCATACATTGGACTCGCTAGCGAGTCCTTAATTGTGACTCATGGTAAGGGTTCTGCTTCCACGCAAGACTTCTCTTCAAAGACTCGGGTGCACAAGTTCGAGGATATCGAGTCACAGACGCTATTTGCACAGACAAGTGGGGAAATGGAATTTCTTACAGACGCGATACGTGACGCGGTTTGCGACTGGCATTATTGTAAAGTATTAAGTATTAATTCGAATTTTTTGAGGTTATTGCCATAGTCATCGTATATTACTTCGTGTGGACTTGCCTCTAGAATAATAAATCTGGTCAGGGTACATAATTCCGAAGAGTCATAATTCCGAATTTTCATAGTTCCGAATGCAATATTTTGATAGAAGACTTTGTATTTCGATATGGCTTATATTTGCTTGCGGCTTGGAGCCAAGATCTGTGTGCCTCATTCTTGCACCTGCGGCAAGGAGGTGGATGAGCTTGGTAGACATGGTCTTTGTTGTTCAAGGAGTGGCGGCCGCTTGTTCCGCCACGAAGCCATCAATGATTAAGTAGGTAATAGTTTACAATAGTTATTAATTATTCTAATTATAATTGTATAGTGTATATATTATATTTCTTATAAATCAAGCCTAACTTAACCTATGTATAGCAATTAAAGACGCAAGCGTCCCTAATTATCAGTGATCGGAATAGGTAGAGTATATTTACCTAAAGTTCGCAAAAGGACATAACATAGAGTGGTTACAACCGGGTGAAATATTAATTTATTTTCATTGAATTCCGAATTTCTGGTATTTTTCTAGTACTAGTAAATGTAGTCGTAAGGAAGTCTCCAGTTTATGTGTCTTTTCTACGAAGTTTAGGTAAATATACTCCACCTATTAATTAGATACTTCAAAGAAATGAGTTACAGCCCCTTTTATCATAAACTGACATAAAATATCCCATACATATAATACCCGTATCCCGTACCGTACGTATATTTAGCATTAAAAATACTGGAAATCCGGAATTCAATAAAAATAAATTAATATTTCATCCGGTTGTAACCACTCTATATTATGTCCTTTTGCGAACTTTAGGTAAATATACTCTACATATTCCGATCACTGCTAACTATGTGACCACCATTGTATATCTAGTTGTATAGGTAAATCAATGGTTATTACACGTAGGTACTTAAACTTTCACCCCCAGGCACACATACATTCACACGTTACTTAAAAAAAAGTACTTTAATTTTGAATAATATTATAATACTCGCATTTCATAAAAAAAGGCTTTGAATTCGTAACATGAAATGAAATAAAATAACAAATATAAATAAAAATATATTTTTAGAAACGAAAATTAACACAAAACAGAAAAGTAATCTTAAAAGTTCTCTTTAAAAAAATATGACGTTAATAAACACACGTTGACAATTATATTAATTAATAGGATACATAACGTTTTTTACACACGACTAAAGTGGCAGTGGGCGAGGCACATCGCTCGCAGAACAGAAGGCCGGTGGAGTCGAGAAATTCTCGAGTGGCGTACCTCGCGTACCGGAAGACGCAGCGTGGATAGTAGCGGTGAAGGACCGGTCCTTGTGGTAAACCTAGGAGGATGCCTATTTTTTTTATACCACGGTGATGGTGGCAAACAAGCGGCCCGCCTGATGGTAAACCGACCCAGCAGTGGACGTTGATAGGTTGAGATGATTGACTTTTTCCTTAGTAATAATGCCTTAAATTTTCATATCCCAATAATTACTAAGTTAACCTTATGACTGATCTTAACTTGTCAAACGGCCGATTCATTAACAACACGATTGCTATGGGGGTAAAAACTAAGTAGGAAAAATTCCCTGGTTGGCCACCCAATTATTCAAAAACTCTTAACAATTGACTCTGGAAACAAGCCAAGGTTATTCCGGAAAGTAATCAAACTAAACCACAGTACCCGGAAAACTCCTGGGCAAGTTTATTGAATCAGCGGCCCGGGGAGTTCGGGACCCGTTAATTAATAACAGTTTCTCAGGGTTACCAGGTAAATGTAAAATATTAATTAAACGTCAAATTACTAAAAAAAAAATACATAAGGCGAACCCGAGACCGCTAGCGTTGTAGACAGGGTCACTAGACCTTGCCCACCAACTAGGCTAACTGCGTCGTACCTACCGAAAAAACCGGACGTTCTAGCATGGACATGAAATTATCATGGTAAATATAACTAGCGCTGGATACTGAGCGGAAAACGCGGATAACGCGAACCATCTGACGAAATGTTTAGGCGCCAGCTTAGGAATCTTTTGTTAGATAACCCACTCTATTCGGTAAATGAGTATATTGGAACTTGACTTGTAAATAAGATTGACTTTTTTTTTTTAAATTGTACTTTGTATTTGTGTTGACTTTTACTGTTACTATTATTATTTAATTCTATTTCTGACGACCTCAATGTAACTGCATATAATTTGACATGTCATGTAATTTATACTGTGTTATATTGAGTAATAGAATCTGAATCTGAATCTGAATCTGATATCACAAAATAGGTCATCAAAATAAAAATAAAACGACCAAAGGGCATTGGGTAAATTTGTTTGAAGAATATTGTCTTTTTTTTTTCAGCGGCCACGGATGATTTTTACATAGTTATTTAGAGGACCTCTAAATACACATAGATATATATAATTTATGGCGGTAAATAATATCGGAGCGGAGATTTTAAAGATTTAAGTATTCAGTTTTTAGTACAAAAGTACGCCCAAGTATGGATATTTAAATATCTCGGCTCCGATGCACTTTAGAGTATTACATTACATAACAAAATATGTTTACTTTTAATAACTCTATCATAATTTACCACTTTTATGAATGGCCGCTCACCTTGAAAATGTATGAATTTTACAAATGACAATACTTTTACCCAAACCCCTTTACTACTTTCCTGTTCATTTTAAAATTTCCCGATATTCCGAAAATTGAGCAAAATTTCCCGACATCTCTGGTAAATTCCGGAAACATGACAACCCTACATAATTCTCAGCACGTGTTTACACGTACGTGCTGACCCTTAGGTAGTATGATTTTATTTGCTTCTGTTAACAAACGTAATTGGGTTTCGGTAAGGTTGTTCCTGCGACCGTTGCGACTGTCTTTAGGGAGAATGCTTTAATATTGCTAGAAATTAATTAAATATAAACTCAAGAGAAACACATCAACTTACGTTTACGCACGCAATTGATTAGTAGGGATTGCCCTTGGGCATTAACTCGGCCATTTGTACCTAGATGTGTATTGTGAAAAAAAAGGTGGAAAAATAGCAATATTTTTTTATATGTTCCGGCGTATCCGTAACGCACTTATTTTTAGTTTATGTGCATAGGTATTTAAGGTAAAAGTAGTGTTAATAATCAGGTACAAGTATGGTGACGTTTCTGTACAGTAAAGGAAAATAATTCCTTGACCACTTTGGACTATGTCAAAGTGACGTAATCAATAAAAACGTAAGAGACTTCTTATGGAGTTTCTTGCGGCGCTTCTTCTCCGCAATGATGGTCTTGTCCGAAGCGCTAGTAGATTCACTCCATGTTACCGACGTGTAAAAGAGCCCTCATGTGGCCAATTTACTGAATAAATATTTTGAATTTTGAATTTGAATTTTTGAATTTATGATTTTATTTAGTGTAGTACTCAATTTCCTTGACTGTACACGTAATTATACACATACAAGCATTGATAAAAAAAAAAGCTCTTATTGTTCTCGAGAGCCTGTAAACAATTAATTAAATCAAATCAAATCAAATCAAATTAAATTCTTTATTTCGGACTACAAAAAGATCCATAGAGTGTTAGTATACAATTTAAGACCACTTAATCTAGTGTTAGTAATTAGTAGAATATTTCTAAAGATACAGTAAATCACAACAAAATTACTTCTTTATCCAAAGTGTACTTGAAAATAAATCATTCTCTCTATCTGGGATAAACGTTACGACATTTTGCTAAGGTCCGGTAGTTTAAGTTGGTTAACCTAGTTAGAATTAGAACGTAATTGTAGGTATAAAATATTGTATGATGAGTCACGAAAATTGCAATTGCTTGAGGGTGGGTTTAGACCAAACCACGCGACTTCGTACGCGTAGAATTAGTTTCCAGCTACTCCCCCTATTTCTTCCCGTTGGGGGTCGATTTTCGGAAAATCCTTTCTTAGTGCTTACATCATGAAAGGAACCCGTGTACCAAATTTCAAGTTTCTAGGTACATTCGTTTCGGCTGTGCGTTGATATGTCAGTCAGCTGGGTTTGCCTTTTATATACAGTGTGTTACCGCCATGCGGGCATTTAATAAAACTGGCGATAATATGTTGCTTTAGCAATTGTTTGCATGTATTATCAATTAAAAAATAATTAAAATAACTTCATAATTAATTTTCTTAGATACTGTCCATTTTTAATGTAGTGCATGTGCTGCGTGTTCATCGTTATCAGTATCGCTGTTTCTTAGTACAAGGCATGTCGTGGTACGGGGGCAAATCATAGTAATCGAAGTATCCGTCGACTGTCATTTACACTTGTCAAATTGCTGTGCTTTACATTGCTGGCAATTAAAATTTTGTTAGAAAGTTAACAAAGCCTGAAAATTCGTTTATTAATTAAATTAATGCCATGGGTACCTTATAGATAAACGTTATTTTAACCTCCTTTAAAAAAAGCCAGGGTGCTGGTAACACACTGTATATGTGACGTTATCTATAAAAAGGGACTTTATTGTCGATGGCGCTTCCGCCATTATTAAAGATGCTCCGATATAAATACAACGTCGCGTGACGCAGTGAGGCGTAAGCGCCATCGGCAATAAGGTCCCTTTACATAGATGATGCCACATATAGATTATAGGGCAGTTATTTTCCCATAGATTATGCAGACTAGAATTCTGACCTCATAAGCCAAAAGGCGATATCTCAAACTCAATAGCCGAAGCAGATATAACCCTCTCCCGTTAGTAATAAGGTTGCACTTGCTACAGGAGTTTGGTCAGAGATATCGCAATTTGTCTTAGCAGGGCAGAATTGGACTGAATTTATTGTACTAACAACCATAATTCCACATCGTGACACGATAGAGAGAGGTCGCGACCCTAAATTATGACTTGTGTGTACATAAGTTCGTTCTCAATACCAACATAGCTTACAAAAAAACAATATCAGCAGTTAAATTAGCAAATCAAATACAACATTGTCTTAATATGAATAAGGTCGCTTTTATCATGGGAGTTGTATAACTTACGCCGTTTATTCCCGTTTTATAGTCATAGCCTATGACCTCTGCGTTAACTTGCGAAACATTCCACGTAGCCACAAGGAAATTAAGTCTGTACAGCTAGCTATGTACCGAAAAGGTCGCTTTGTACGGTCCTGTTACAATTCCTGCGCAATCCTTACATACTTAAAGCTTGCCAAGAGCAGCTTTGCCTCAAATACGCCGTCTGCAACGAAGTCTGCAACGTCGTCTACCTAGAAAGCGTTTTCTCCTTCAGAAATCCAACATTTTCCAGGACAAATAGTTATAATCTCGATATATACATTCAAGTTTCTAATTCAAAGTCCGAATTTATTTACACAAATTTTTACTTTCTGTTTGGGTTCCTAAACTTTGAAGAACCTTTCTTTAACTTACGAAATGAACTCATAATGATGACTCGGACTTTTTGCAAGCTATTCAGTGGCCCAAAGATCAAAGATTCAAGAATTAGAAAACTAAAACATTAACTTATTGCACAAAAGATACAAAAAAACAAAGACGAGAGTAAACATTATACAACATTAAAAGAAGCTCATAAATCATCATACAGTATTCCTATCTTCTCTATAGCTTTCGGCTGGCTATCGCCATCTCGCTTGAACTTGCAACTGACAGTATATTTGTCACTCGTGTGTCATAGAAAAACGAAGATTGCCGATCGTTATTAGGAAAATGGTTGCACTGTACAAATATTTGCCCGTGTGGTTGTCGGGTTAGAATAGTGCCACTCCATGTCTTCCCGTGGATGTCGTAAGAGGCGACTAAGGGAATAAAGGCTTGTAGTAGCTACTGTTAGGCAGAGATGGGCAAAATTTATTCGAATGACGAATAACGAATAAGAATAACCAAATTATTCGAGAATATCGAATGAAATTCTGGAATGATTATTCTTATTCGAATAAATTATTCGTCGAATAATTTATTTGCGATTAATTTATTCGTTGGATGAATTGCCACGAATAATTATTAGGTACTACTTATTATACCTGCTCCATTATTCTCTAATAAATTAATAAATTATTCGTTATTCGAAAAGTTGTTGAATGATTCATTCGTGGATAAATTATTCGCAAATAAATTATCCGACGAATAAATTATTCGCGAATAAAAGTATTACGAACAATTTTTTATTCGAATGATCATTCGAATAAATAATTATTCGAATAATGCCCATCTCTGCTGTTAGGCGATGGGCTTGCAACCTGTCACTAACACACTGGTAAACATCTTAACCTAATTGTGCAAAATGTGGTTACAGATTTTTTTAGGGTTGTTGGTAATTCTGTAGCTCTGACTCACTCTGGGAATGAAGGCGTCAGTTTATGAATGTGTATGTGTGTTCTAAATATTTGCCATGGGATCAAACCTAGGATCCTAGCTTTATAGGCAGGGTCACTACCATCAGTATATTGAAAACTGGCTACTTTAATCTCATCAAGGTTGTATGGACTTTTGGGAGGTCTATAAATCCACACTTCCGCAGTGCTGAAATACTTTGAGCCATTTTTCACCCTTCAATTCGCCAAATTTCGACAAAACCCTTAATTAAAATAAACATCAAAGAGAAGCGTCAAGCGCCTGAACATCAAAGAGTTAATGCGTTTTACAAATATCGTGGAAGCGTGCGAGCGTTTCACAATAAGGATTATTAACTCTGGCGAGTATTAGGACCAATAGAACCCTAATACACCATAATTCCGAAGAGCCATGATGCCGATTTTTTTTATTCTGGACGTTTTTTGATTGAAGACTAACGCTCTTATTCAACATGCAATAACTAAAGTGTGCTTGAAATATGCTCATTCCTTATATGTCATTATGAAATTTGAGTTTGACAGAAATGGACAAAGAATACTTTAACTAAAATAGGTTCATAGTGAGTTTTATGAATTAGGGGGTTTATGTTTATTGTTTAAACGTACTCGTCTCGTTACCTACTGCAATTAAATTATGCATTTTATATAAATATGAGTTTCTCTAATAATGCTATTCGAAAAAAAATAAGAATTGTAGTTTACCAGACTCTCAACTCTATTACGACCATCTGAAAACCTTAACCAAAGAATTTGTGTAATTAAACTTATACCATTATTTATTTACAAATGATAAAATATTTCAAAAGTTTTCTTGTTAACTGCTGTTTCAAACGCATTTTACGCCCTCGGGCGCGATAGAAATAATTATGAATGATCACTGTTAAAAAATAAAAGTTGTTTTATTGCTGCGAGTTACGGTCAGCCGTTTAAAAACTCATCACTTAAACATCATAATTACACTGGCGTTAATCTTTACCGGCCATTATAAAACACTTGGGAAAATGAATTTGCTATTATTTTTATGAACTGTTTTGATGCTTCATAAAACCGCTATCACTTTCCTGGTCGCATTATTCACCATTTCCCTGTAGAATCGGATTACCATTTTGAGTTGTTTTGAAGAATGCCTGGACTCCTAGAAAATAACCGAAAATGGTAATCAGAAGCTACAGGGAAATGGTGAATAATGCGACCAAGAAGGTGATAGCGGTTGAAACGCTAGTAGAACTACCCGAATGTTTTTGTTTATTTCGGTAACTTTAACTAAGAGGATCAGCCAACTGTCTAGTGGTGATAGAACTTTATGCGGCGCCTATCCGAATCGCTACTAACATCTAAACCTTTAACCTATCGCCACGCACCAGTGTTCGCATTGTTGTGTTCCGGTGTGGGGATGGAGAAACTTTCCATTTTAGGGTGCGTTTCCACCAGAGATGCCCATTTATGTGTTTTCATACATTTGACAATCGGAGCGAGGTGTCGCGAGGTGTCAAATGCATGAAATCACTTAGTAAAATGTCGTAATCTCTGGTGGAAACGCACCCAAAGTCCTCAAGATTAGCAACACATTAGCATTCTTAGGATTGCAGTTTTGGAATTGCTAATCGTCATTGCTTTGAAAAAACCTCGTATCTCATATTTTGTGACATACGATTTTAAACTTAATCATGAAAATAATTTAGTTCAAACTCATACATCTCAAAATATCAGATACGAGATTTTTCTAAAGTAGTGACGAAATGTCTATGGATCTCAGATCCCTCTTACTACCAGGGGCCTGTTTGTTACAAGTTTCCATTTGACACAACCTCGACCAATGACGACCAGCTATTTGAGCAGTGTTGCCAGTTTAGACCTGTAAAATTGTAACTTGTAGCTTTATAAAACGTGCCCCTGTGGCCCGTTTCACGAAACTACAAGTTACAAATTACAAGTGGAAGTCTCTTTCTAACTCCTTTTGCTAGAAAGAGAGTTCCGCTTGTAATTTGTAACTTGTAGCTTCATGAAACAGGCCACTGGTGGACTGTGTTCTCTATGCCATAAAAAAAACGTTATGTACGGTCACGGAAGTTAATTTGCTACCCATTTCAAAGAAAATCTGCTTGAAGATGTCATTGTCAATAGAGATGACAAGTCATTTGTAATTGATAGGAAACTCAACCTTATTGATGTAGAATGTCAGATTGACTTTGTACCTAAGGTGGGTCACAAATTAAATTCCTTGACTGTACTGTCACGAACGTAAAATTAGGACCCATTTCACAATAAAAATGCTTGATATCATCCATGTCATTAGAGATGCCAAGTCATTTGTAACTTATAGGAAACTCATCCTTATTAATGCAGAATGTCAGATTGACTTTGGACTTAAGGCGGGTCACAGATTTGTCTTTGACTGTTACTGTTTTGGCGACGCAGCTCGCAGGTAGATCAGTTAGTAGTAGGGTTCGATCCCCAGTAAGGGAAAATATTTGTGCTAGCACGAATATTTGTTCCCAACTTTTGGATTCTTCTCTTTCCTCTTCCAGCGCCTCCTCAATCGTGAAGGTTGGCCGTCAGCTTCTTCTTCTTCTATCCGCAGCCAGCCGGAACAGCTGTTCGACGGAAGCAATACCGGTCCACTCCCGGATGTTTCTCAGCCTCGATTTCTTCCCTCGCCCAGCGCGTCTCTTTCCCTCCACTTTGCCCATCATGATCTGCAGCAGCATGTATCTGTCGTTCCTGAGCACTGTGCCTAATTCAATTCTTCTTCTTCTTCCCTGCCTCTTCAATCGTGAAGGTTGGCCGTCAGCTTCTTGTACTCGTCCCTATCCGCAGCCAGCCGGAACAGCTGTTCGACGGAAGCAATACCGGTCCACTCCCGGATGTTTCTCAGCCACGATTTCTTCCCTCGCCCAGCGCGTCTCTTTCCCTCCACTTTGCCCATCATGATCTGCAGCAGCATGTATCTGTCGTTCCTGAGCGCTGTGCCTAATTCAATTCTTCTTCTTCTTCCCTGCCTCTTCAATCGTGAAGGTTGGCCGTCAGCTTCTTGTACTCGTCCCTATCCGCAGCTAGCCGGAACAGCTGTTCGATGGAAGCAGTACCGGTCCACTCTCGGATGGTTCTCAGCCACGATTTCTTCCTTCGCCCAGCACGTCTCTTTCCCTCCACTTTGCCCATCATGATCTGCAGCAGCATGTATCCGTCGTTCCTGAGCACTGTGCCTAATTCAATTCTTCTTCTTCTTCCCTGCCTCTTCAATCGTGAAGGTTGGCCGTCAGCTTCTTGCACTCGTCCCTATCCGCAGCCAGCCGGAACAGCTGTTCGACGGAAGCAATACCGGTCCACTCTAGGATGTTTCTCAGCCACGATTTCTTCCCTCGCCCAGCACGTCTCTTTCCCTCCACTTTGCCCATCATGATCTGCAGCAGCATGTATCTGTCGTTCCTGAGCACTGTGCCTAATTCAATTCTTCTTCTTCTTCCAGTGCCTCTTCAATCGTGAAGGTTGGCCGTCAGCTTCTTGTACTCGTCCCTATCCGCAGCTAGCCGGAACAGCTGTTCGACGGAAGCAATACCGGTCCACTCCCGGATGTTTCTCAGCCACGATTTTTTCCCTCGCCCAGCGCGTCTCTTTCCCTCCACTTTGCCCATCATGATCTGCAGCAGCATGTATCTGTCGTTCCTGAGCACTGTGCCTAATTCAATTCTTCTTATTCTTCCATGCCTCTTCAGTCGTGAAGGTTGGCCGTCAGCTTCTTGCACTCGTCCCTAGTGGTACTTATGGTACGTAAAATCATATATGATATCGTTAATTATTTTTAACAAAGTCTCAAAATTCGGTGAGACGTTTTTCTTTAGCAAGAATGAAAGATCCTAATTTCAAACTCCTGCTCTCGTTGCTAACCTGATAACGAAACTTTGTCAGAGGCTTAAATACGGAAATCGTGAGTCACGGACTTTAATTAATGAACCACTATAGAACTTTGTCGCATAACACCAACGATACATTTCTATGTTATTTCTATCTCTCCACTTGACGCTATCATTATGACAAGGTTCTATGGTGGATCAACATTTAAAGTCCTTGATGGTACAGTCAACATCATAAATAAGTGATCATTTATGTACCTTGTCACTTTAACGTCCTGTTTGAAATGTCATACAAAATTGTGAAACGATTGAAAGCGACAGGGTACATAAATGATCACTTATGCGGTTGTGTACAGTTGGCCTTAATAGCTGCACACGTTAAAGCGTTGTCACTTCAACGTCATGTTTGAACTGCTACATTAATCTGTCAAAGGCGTTAAAGCGACAAGTTACTTAAATGTACAGCTAAGGCGGACTACGTGTTTCAGTCACCTTAGTCGTATTACATACAATATAAGTGATTCTTTAAAACAACTCGCTTACCAATGATTATCGACGAATTATCAACCAGCGAGCATTCGTCGTCCTGTCCTCAGAGCATTATAAACCTTTGACTCTGTGTATTAATAAATTGGTCGTAGGTTTTGTCGACGAAGCTCGGCCAAATCGATAGGTACCTAATTTTGCTGCGTGTGCCTAGAAGCGAGAGGCAACTTTAGTTTGCTGGTAACATCAACGGTGAGTTTAAAAATGAATTGCCTAATCAAGAGAAAACTCCAGCTCCACGAATTTATAAGGTACCTACCTATTAAGGTACCTTATAAATCTGGCTGTGCTGATTACAGCACACCCAAATTATGATCAAATTATGATTGTCAGAGGTTAGAGACGAATTGAGCGACGAGGTTTCGAGAAAATAACACCACTAGGCTGAGAGTCTGGCCGTTTATACTCAAGTTAAGTATTTATCTTGAGCACGCACTCCCCAAGGACTTCTTCAGAATATCTTGAGGCAAACAACGAAGCTTCAATAAATGTTTCAGTGTTGGAGATTGGAGTATTTACACTATTAACATCAAAAAAGATTTTAAACCAAAATTGATGGAGTTTCATGTTCCGATTCTTTAGGTATATTGGCAACGGGTCTATTAATGTTCGTCGTAATTATAGAAGCCATAAGTAAATTTAATATAATATAACATATAGTACTGCCTATCTACATAAAAAGGACGTACGTGCAATTTGATGGTTAAAGCAAATTTAACCCTCCACGGTAAGAAATAAAGTCACTAATAAACACGCGGTTCTATGAGACATACGCCCTTTTTTCTAAGGAGGGCGGTTCTAATAAGTAATCGTAATTGTATGTTTCTTTATAAATTATATTTTACATGGAAGAGCGGAGACTCTTACCTTAACTTAACTTATACTTTTCATGATCGATTTAATTTTGGACATTTAAGATATTTTGAAAGGTACTTATTTCGAATAGGAAAACAACTTTTCTAATACCTTTTGTTAAAGTAACAATTTCTGTGGACTGAATATAAGTCAGCTGGCTAGCTAAAGAGTTTCCTTAGCCTTTAGTTTATTAACACTCTAAGCTATTTCTAGTCATAAATTGGGTCATGCTTTGTGTACCCGAGTGTTGCGTCAAAGTCGTTTAATATTTTTCATTACCGGCGCAAGTCACCGTTTACGACACGGCTTTACGGCGAGTGTGGCTGTAATCTTAGAGAATTAAGGGTCGGGAAGGAATTAACACTTTCCTGAAACAGATTATAATCCTGCTTTTCATTAGACACTTTAGACAAGGGTTTCCAGGTGTAATAAAGAGAAAATTCTAAGATTTGTAATAAAATTCGACCATTTTTGCACACACAAATGTACATTTATATTTTAAATGCTGTAAATATTTCAATGAATCATTTAAAAAAAAAAGATATTATTCTTGATTCCTAATTTGTTAATGCTAGACGCCTAAGCATTTCCTACATTCCGGATACGTTTTTTTTCCGGCCGGAAAATTTCTGACGTATAGCAACCTTACTAGAGACTTAAATGGGTCGTTTTGGTTAGGGTGTACGGTTTGAAGGACTCGAGTAATTTATTGGAGCATTAGAATTTGCACGTGTAGCTTCTCTTGCTCTTACGTCATACATCTAATCCTAAGCAAATATCACGTTCACATAACAATAAATTTTACAATAATTTATACCTACCTACTCGTATCTATATTATATGCGAGAATCGCAATTAAAAGGGTAAAATGTCTAGACATTTTTAATATTGATCATTTTTCGACTACTTAAGGCCATACAGACGTCAAAATAAACGTAATCATAGAAAATTGTAACTTTTGACCTATTTTAAGAAGGTGATCTCACTCAATAGTAGATTGTTCACCGAGGGATGAAAGGCACCTATATCACACGAGATATTTTGGCGCTCGAGCAAAGCGAGAGCGCTAATATTTCGAGTGTGAAATAAATGGTGTCTTTCACCCGAGTTAAACACTACTTTTCATTTCGATTATGAGGAAAGTAAAAAAAAGTTAGTTACGGAAAATATATTTCCTTTGATTTTGGTGGTAGAAGATTTTCCATCACTGCTTGAGCCTATTCCCTAAAATCAAATCTGGCGTTAAATCCGAATCAGACGAGGAACTCATTGTAATAACACTAATAACTTATGAAAAATATAGCGAACACAGTATATTACGTAGTACAACTAGATATAGGTACTGAAGATCGTATCTTGTTTTCCCGCTCTTGTTTTTGACACAAACTTTTTTTAGAGCACCAGAGTGCCGGCCTTTTTACCCGACTGCCATGAAGGGTTATTTATTAGGTGCGGTTTTGAGGCGGTTATTTTATTACAAACCGCAAGCAATCTAATAGGAATTAAATCAAAGTGATTTATAAAAATAAAGTTAATTTGAAAATAAAAAGTTTTTTAAATATATAACTGGTGCTTTATTCTGAAACTTGATAATAAAACTTATTAAAGTAGGTAAGATTCGGTAGTTTTACCAGAGTGGCTGTATAAGATGTTACCATGGCTCAGTACAAACTTTTTTTATTTTTATTATCTTACTACATAGAGGCTGTATAGGTTTCTGCTACTGCACAGGTCTATAGACATAGAAGTTCTTTTTTCAAAATACTTTTCTTCCCTAGGGTGGACATGTAGCACTTTCAACCCGCTTCTAAGATAAACAAAGGCCTACTTTTAGAGTACGAGACATGAAAAATTAGTTTTATATTACTCGTATGTCTTAAAAACCAAATGAATGTAACTCGCCTTGACTATTGTTACTCGTAATGGTAAATTAGTAAAAAACGGTAACAATACAACGTTAATTATAGTACCGTTTCCGTAACCATAAAGCTCTTTCAACACACGATATTCCGGCCGGAATTGTACCCCATTCAAGGCTGTTAAGTGTCCCAACTTCTTCCCTCGACTTCATAGTTGCTGCAAAAGACTACTTATTTTTTTATACAATCATAATGAGAATAAATTGTATGTATATATGTAAACTCTCAATTGCACAAAAACCCAATTACAAGAAAGTACGCACATAAACTTAAGATAACGTGTACAATGGCAAACTTATCCTTTTAAGGGATCTCTTGCAGTTAATCTGACTATGAATGTGGAAAATGTACGAGGACAGGCAAAATTACAATAGGTGCACAAATAAAATAAATAAATACATCAATAACCCATTATGAATCCAACTTGAAATGTAAATAATAGCTTAATAGCACGTTAAGTAATAAGTCAGCAAAGACTAGCTTACTCATTCAACCACAACTTTTAAATTGTCCTTTCAACACTCCATCAAGATTGCAATTAAAGCAAAAACGGTCGCACGAAAATATGACTTCACGAGAGACACTTTTAAATAAACAATAAAATCTACTATTAATATTGTTTAAAGCAACAATATTAATAGTAGATAGTTAACCAAGGGATGAAAGGGACCTATTTCACACGAGATATTTTGAGCGCTAATATTTCGAGTCAGATATAAATGGTGACTTTCACCCGAGTTAAACACTCTACTTTTCATGTCGATTATGAGGAAACATGAAAATAACTTTATAAAAGTAAATTCAGTATAGTTTTAGTAAATAATGGCAGTATAAAATTTTAGTATGGCTCAGTACAGGTCTAGGATAAAAAATACTATAGAATATTGTAGGTATAGGTTTCTGTTACTTAACACGTCCATTGAAATAGTTCTTTTTCAAAATACTTACTATAATACAAAACATACATGACCCAGGAACAAATATTCGCGCTCATCACACAAATATCTGCCCTTACTGGGATTTTAACCCAGGACCGCTAGCTTCGTAGGCAGGGTCACTACCAACTAGGCCATCGCGTTGTCAATTAACTGGCGAGTAATTCCAAACCCTAAAGAAAAACAGCAAATATTGTTTGTCTGGCGGTACGGAACTCTCGGTGCGCGAGTCCAACTCGCACTTGGCCGGTTTTGTCTGTATACAATCTCTATTGGTCTTCCTTCCGCATGTCCATTAGCAAGAATGATGACTGGCAGAATATGCTTATTTTTGTCGTGCTGATGTTATCATGAAGGCGTGCCCATGCTGATTGCTGATTCATAAGGAGTTACCCCGTTTGAGACTGACTAACGTCTCGTCTGTATGTCATGTAGTATTTAATGATGTAGCGGAGGTGTTACAATTTTAATCATTTTAAGTTCTAAGTTTGTCTGCGTAGACAAATAAACGTGTCAGGATATTAGCTCGTAATTCTAAAGGGCGTAAGCTTAAAGGCTGTTGCCGTTAAAAAAAACATAATCTCCCAACCAGCCATATCAAAATCAAAATCAAAATCAAAATGCGTTTATTTGCTGGAGTACAGTTACAAAGGTGTTATGTTGCGAAGGGTACAGTGTATCCAGCCTGCATGCAGGCGTGCAAAATATTAATAATAACATGAATTTATAATGTCAAAAATTATACTTATAAAATGTAATTGTAAAATTAAAATAAAATGTCAACTTAATTCCTATCATGCTCGAGGTACATCTTAACACTATAAAAACAATTGTCCAGAAGCCATTTTGTGAGCGAGCGCTTAAAATCGTTACCTTCTAATGTTTTAAGGTTAATGGGTAGTTTGTTATATATAACAATGCACATATTAAAAACATTTCTTTTATATATGTACTTGCGAGCTGGAGGTTTATATAAAAGATTCATAATCCTTTCCCTGGTCTGTCTATGCAAGGCTTCATATCGCTTCCTAAAATATGACGGGTGAGAGACGACAAAAATACAGATTTCTCTTATATATAAACATGGCAATGGGAGAATATTAAGGCGTTTGAAAAGAGGAACGCAGCTATCGTCCCACCATGCATTACAAAGGACCCTGACACATTTCTTCTGAATTTTGAACACCCTCTCCACATCCACTGCATTACCCCATAAAATCAGACCATATAAAAGTATCGATGATACATAACCATGGTATGCAGTTAAAGCAGCTTATCAGTTTCATAGTATCTTTGCAGCTTTAAAGATGTGACTGTGTAACGAAACAGCCAGCTTTTAAAATCATAACTGCATGACATTGATTGTGCCGGGTATGCATGTTTTATTTCTATTCTACTATTTTCTTCTATTCTTAATACCCATGATAGGTATATACTTTAAAATCCGTCATTTTAATTTTTTTGTTCAAATAACCCAGTGACGCTCGCTTCGCTAAGACTAGTCTAACGAAACTTTGTTTTTAACTGGTGTGTTATTCTCTCAAAAAACGGCGGCCGGTCGGACGGACGATTCGCTCGAGTGAGTGAAAAAGCGGCGAGTTTAAGTAGTCCCGTCCGACCGAACAAAACACATTTTAGCGCGTGCGTTGTCAATTAGGGAGCGTTATACGTTCGAGAAGTCATGCTGCCAAATTGAATACACGCGCTAAAATGTGTTTTGTTCGCTCTGTCGGGACTACTTAAACTCGCCGCTTGGACCTTCACTCGAGCGAACGATCACCTTTGCTTGTTCAGAGGATCACAACCCTGGACAAGATTTGAGAAAAAATACGTCTATCCACTGGGCAAATTTGGGTGTAAGATGTTTTAAAACTAATTCAATCCCGAAGCATTCGAAAATGCTGGTCGAGATACTGACTGGAAGTGAGATATTTCTGTAGACGGCCAAAGAACGGAAATAGAAATATTTTCGTCTTTAATAACACGACACGAGGGCACGAAATGCACGCAAATACATATTTATTTGGTGCTCGTTTTTCATATTTTTAACATTTTTTAGATTTTTTGTCAAATAGAAAATTTCCCGACTTTTTACGTTATTTACACTCGGATGCACGTGCTTTAGATTTCTCTTTTGATGTGCGAAATATATGACGCGAAAAATCTCATACAGTTCAATAAATGACGGGAATTCACAAAGCTCTCATATTTCCGAAAATACGTGACATGTTTAAAAATTTTTTTTCGTACGTTGTAATTAGACTATGTCACGTCATGAATTTTTATGCTTTGGGAATTATTATCGATCGGTCGAATGTTATTCAATGTTATTCAATAACGATGACGTTTTCTAGATTTAATTATTTTTTGATAATGTTTTAATGTTTTGCCTCGTGTGGTTGCCGAGTTAGATTAGTGGCACTCCATGTCTTCCCGTGGATGTCGTAAGAGACGACTAAGGGAATAAAGGCTTGTAGTACTGATAGGCGATGGGCTTGCAACCTGTCACTAATACGCTGGTAAACATCTTAGCCTAATTGTGCAAATTGTGGTTATAGAATTATCAACAAGTGTTTAGAGATGTTTGTTATTCTGTAGCTCTGCCTACCCCACTCTGGGAACGAAGGCGTGAGATTATGTATGTATGTATGATAATGTTTTAAGAGTGAATTGTACAGTTAAGGTTATAAATAAGTAATAAATATCTGGGGGACAATGTCACACCAATTGACCTAGTCCCAAACTAAGCTCTAGGCTTGTACTATGGGTACTAGACAACGATATAAATACTTATATAGAGAAATATATACTTACATACATAGAAAAAATCCATAACTCGGGAAAAAATATTCGCGCTCATCACACAAATATCTGCCCTTACCGGGATTTGAACCCAGGACCGCTAGCTAGGCAAGCGCGTCGTCCCTTCAAGTAGATGATCACTCTTTTCCCGGACTAGTGAACTTGGGTTATCTGCAAACCCCGCATTAACGGGAGCAAAAACGTACGAGTACTAGTGATTCATTAAGTATTGACTAAGTTTTATCGACGTCGTTAAAAAGCAAATTTCAATCATCATAATTAATGGCAAATTTTATACCTTTTAACAATTTGCAAACCTCTATTATTTATACTTATTGCAACTATTAACACCGATATCCGACATTGATTTTTGACTCGAGTCATTTTGACAACCTTTGAAATTACGTTGTATAACAATTCATTCAGTGCAAAAAACATTCCTTAGCATTTCGACAAATGGAGAATCCTCATTTTTGTTTTTTGAACTCGGTTACAAAAGCCTCGCAAGAAAAAAGATCGTTTATCTTCATGGACAGCTGATCAATCAGATATGGTACGTCATTTTTATCGACATCAGTTTATAAAATTAGTTTTAAGTTGTCCGCGCACTATTTAAACGTCAGTACAGAATTGCTTCCAACGATCCAGGGTTCGATTATCTGTGTGTACGTTTTTATGTTTTGTGATCCTTTGTAGAGGCTGAACTGATGGCACGTATTTGACAATTAAGGTGATATTAATTTGGTCTTAGCGTCGTGAATGTCTTATATTATCTTATGTTATACGCCTGGGTTTTTTCGGATACACTCCGATCCTTTAGGATCTTTTGTGCAATTACCCTCTTACACGCTCAGCTGTTCGAATGTGCCTCGTTTCCTCACTATGTTTTTCCTTCACCGTGAGAGCTCTAAAACGAATTCGAGAAAACGATTCGTTGCTAATTTGCCTCCATTTGCCTATTTTCAATTGTTATTCTGTGTTGTAAGTAGGTAGTAATAAAAATATGTATTATATACCTACTCATAATTGAGGCAAGGCGTAAATCAATGTCACCTCTATCTTCTAAGAAGTATGATGAAGATGTATGAGATGTATGGGACATATTAGCACACAATAGAGCTGACAGATCATGACGTAGTTTGCGTATCTCGATAAGCGATTGAATTAATTATTGGGTAGCATTATCGTGGAATGACTCATTTAGTTATTAGGAGTCAGGACATGACAAAACTTGGTGATTTGCAGGTACATTCAAAGTCATAAATATACACCGTGCCCGGGACGTACCCGAAGGATTTTAACCATCTATTCTAGACCCTATTTGGAGTATATTTATTATTATTTATTTATTTATTTATTTATTAAAAACAAACAACATGATACAATAATATTAAAGGCCCTGCAAAACTGTTACAACAGTTTGACTGCAGGAATGTGTCCGTGAATAAATCTGTTTTTTTTTTTTTAAATATAAATATACTTAGCTATGTCTTACAGTGTGTCTAGTATGGAAGTGACTCTAATAAAAATTTATTGACTAACCTCTTAAATCTACGTATATTTGGCTCATGCCGGATATCATCGGGCAAACTATTCAACACATATGGCACACGTTTCCTTAATGTTCTATCACCAAAGTAATTATTCACTCTAGGTACCTCAAATTTACCCGCAGATACCGACCTTGTGCCATAATTGTGACTTACCTGAGATAGGTTATGCTCTTGACTATCACGATTATTTATTGCTAGAAGGTATTTATGTTTTACACTAACTGGAAGGATTTTACAAATTTTTAACAATTTCCGATAATCTTTATTACAGCTTTCTCTAGTCTTATTATTAACAAGTAATTTTAAAAACCTTATTTGCAATGATTCTAATTTATCTAAATGGGTTTTAAACGTGAGACCATAACTATCAAGAGCATATCCCAATATGGAATCTACTAACGAGAAATATAAACACTTTAAGGTACTAATAGGAACTCTGTAACTTAAATGATAAAATTTTCCCAATAACGTTCTTAACTTAGCACAAATATAGTCTATATGATGAGCCCATGAAAAACTAACATCAATTTTGACACCTAAATAAGTTACACAATTTACTTTTTCAACATAACATAACATAACATAACATAACATGTAGTCCGATATCGCATAATTTCACCTTAACTTAAAGCATTATTTACTAAGAATTTGATTTAATTAATTTATGTTGTACGTTGATGATATTGCTACTTACAACATGAATCTTTCTTAGTAAATAATGCTTTAGGTTAAGGTGACAGAGTTCAAATGAAATTAACTATGGAATTGTTTTTTGAATAATAAAAATCTTGGAAATTATGCATTATTAGACTACATTGTTATACCACATAATATACTCCAAATAGGGTCTAGAATCGATGGTTAAAATCCTTCGGGTACGTCCCGGGCACGGTGTATACGCGTTCTCAAGACGCCAAAAATATCTTCAGACCCAGGCTACTAACAATTCGATCTGTGTCACTCCACTGTTCTAGACTAATCCAGGTAATTCATTGCCGGATTTCCCATTGATGCAAGCTGCCTCACGGTCTTGCGTGATTCGAGACACGAACCAAGCCTTTAACGAACCGGCCGTCACAGGCTGTCTGTTCAATCGATGTAATTAAAGCGATGCGCTGTGCTGTCGTTATACCAAAGAAGACTAACTGCAATCTAGTAGTCAAAGCATTCCATACTCTACGGGCTACCAGATTAAGTTTAAATTTCTAATACTATTACTATGCAGTTACCGCCTTTTTTGGTATTGCGACAGAGTGTGGGAATATTAGCACACGATCTCATGTTTCTGTCATTGACTCCATTAATAATGCCCTAAACTAAAGAAAATAGATATTTATTGGTTTATTTTGGGAATACACTGTAAAAATAACACTTATGACTTAGAAATACATAAGTTAAAGCAGTTTCCGCTTATTCATTGAAGAAAATACATTTCTGTTGCCCTTAGACATTATCTCCCTAATGGTAATATTCCCTACTTTAAAAAATAATATTTGCAGAGTATAGTACTGTACTTGTTTACTAATACCTATTAAATTACATTACATAGGTAACTATGTTAACTCACATAGTGTTCTTAATTAACGAAGGCGCGCCCCGCCTATCAAAGGGCATTGGGTAAGTTTGTATGAAGAAAATCGTTTTTTTTTTACATAGTTATTTAGAGGACCTCTAAATACACATAGATATATATACCTTATGGCGTTAAATAATATAGGATTGGAGATTTAAGGATTTAAGTATTTAGTTTTTGGTACTAGAAGTACGCTAAGGTATGAATATTTAATTATCTCGGCTCCGATGCACTTAAGAGTATTACATTAAATAACAAAATATGTTTATTTTGAATAATTCTATCATAATTTACCACTTTAACGAATGGCCGCTCACCTTGAAAATGTATGACTTTACAAATGACAACACCTTTACCCAAACCCCTTTATGTTGCACTGAACCGTCAATTTACGAAAAACTAATTAGTGGAATGCAACTTGTGCTCGTTCCAAACATTAAAAGGCGGATAGACTTGAAAATAAAAACGTTCTCAGCGTATGTGTAAATTTTTAAACGGAAATAACCAAATCTGCGCGATTTAACAAGAACGGGTGGATAGGATGGAAACTTATTCAAGTAACGCATAGAATAAAACGGTGCGCATTTTTCGTTTCCAATTCTCAACCCTTAGAGTCTGAAACGTTTCTCGCGCAACTCTGAAATGGTACAGATTAAAAAAAGTATCGTCTGTCGCTTTTCGTTATCCTTTGGCTAAAGGAAACTCGGCTAATCCGTTTGATAACTTCACAACTCTCGCATACTAATTCAGTCACGTCTTATAAATTGGTAATTGGAAACGAATACGGAAAAGGGGTATTATTTAGATATGTATACAATAGACCACTGGCTACAGGCATAGTCTAGGTTGTTTCGTTTTAGTCCTCGCGTTTGGTAGCACATTTGCAGTCCGGACAGTCCAGTACCGCGTTCCCTCTATTACGCCGAAACTTTTTACGCCAAATGTTACGCCGAATTTTGTTTTCGCATAATTTTTCTCCAGCTTAAACGGAAAATATTGTTGAAATGTTTTGTGTAATCCTGGTAGAATAGAGTAGGTTAGGTTAGGTTTATTTTATAACTTTTCAAAAAGTAAAAGGTATACGTTACGATGTTATTATGTATTTTTAAGTTAATGTATTATTTGTACTTGGTGTTTGCATCTCAAATTGGTTTTTAATCACAAATATGTATTTGTTACATTATATTATGTGCAAGTAACTGTCTGATTATCGTTAGTATCTTGTCGTAGGTATAGTTCATTCTCAGCTCTCACTATTTTATTGTACCGTGTCTTTGTGAGAATTGTTCATGGGGACAAATTTGATCATTACGATTGTACTGCTTACCTGTATAGTTACTTTCTATATTTGTATCCTGTTTTTTCTCGTAATAAAATAAATAAATAAACCTGATTGTCTAGAAACATTCAATTTAAATATAACTACGCATCATTTGCTTGTACAGGAAACACAATGAATATAAATTCACCACTGCACTTCGGCAGCACCCTGTAGTTAGATCTATCCATCCACTGACCTGGAAACTTGTTGCCTACAAATATTCCAGGAAAAAGCTTCGAATCTACCAATTTAATCGTATTGTTTTTTTTATTTGAGCTCCACCATAATAGGAGTGCAGTAGCTATGTTTTATTTAAAAATACATGCTCCGTCTGTCTGGCTCCCATTAAAATTGTTTCACAACGCAATGTTTGCACTAGACAAAGGATGTTCTAAAATCTGACCTTCACCTATTCCTTTCATAAAAACCACTTGTAGAGCGCATTTGCAATAAATACAATAATTAGATGGATCATTAAGATTTGTGATTTCACAGAAGAGTCACGATTCTCTTGAGCGTCGTGAATTAGCCTCGTCGTGAACAATCGTGATCATTGTGCCGTGATCATTACGAGTTATCTTAGGACTTCGATGTGAATGGATGCAACTGGTGTGCTAAGTGCGCCAAATGATCGAATCGGAGTTTTATTCATGACGTAAATGGGTCTTCTTAACTACTTGGTCCGTAATTGCATTACGAAAACAAAAAACTGGGCCTCTATTCAATTCGGTAAAATAGTATTGCTTTTGACTCGCCATCGTTACTGTTCCGCATCCAACAATGTACAATTGGTAAAGTTAAGGTGACTGTGAGGAAGTGGCTACTGACTTTATCATATCAAGACACAGAGGCCCTTCTACTTGCCAGCTAATGATAATTCCTGTCGGTACATATTCAGCTGCAGAGACACACACTCACACACACACACACACACACACACACACACGCACACATAAGCACACGCACACGCACACACACACGCACACGCACACGCACATGCACACGCACCCGCACACGCACACGCACACGCACACGCACACGCACACGCACACGCACATAAACACACACAGTACTGCACGGCGCGTGCGCTTATCTTATCACTCGTTAACATGAGTTAAATTCTTGCCTTGAAATTTATATTGTATAACTTCTTTAATTAATATGTTTCACACATTGCACTCCAGGGTCCCAAGATACAGACTCAGCCTAGTTTGGGGTCCGCCAGATATGTCTTTTTATGTATACTCGGTGTTGTTTAGCAAATAAAGTTTTTTTTTTATTTTTTACTCAGCCGCCATTACTGTCAAGTAACACGTCAAAAGCAATAAGGTACTATAAAGTTGAATAGATGCCCAGGTCAAGTGTCAGCTAGACTCGCCAACCGAGGGTTTTGCTCGTAAAATAGAAGCTGTGACTCATCGTGCTATTTATCAGTAAACTGATTTACTAAATGCAAAGTTTGCGACATATTTTATAATATTTGTCATAGTTTGTTAAGTATTTTAATATGAAGGGTATAATACCTCCACGTTTCTTCTATGGTTTAATATTCAAAAACCAAACTACTTATATACTATAATTTCTGAATACTATAGTCGCGTCGTTTAAAAACGTCTGATTTGACAGGTATCAATTTATCCGTACAAATATACTTTCACGCCTATCTCCCAATGGGGTAGGCAGAGGCTATGGAACGCTAGGGGCCTGTTTTACAATTGCCTTCAAATTACAATTTACAGGTTACAAGTTTCCATTTGACACCACCTCGACCAATGAGGACCAGCCATTTGAGCAGTGTTGCCAGTTTAGACCTGTAAAATTGTAACTTGTAGGTTTATAAAACGTGCCCCAGGTGTACCGGCCTAAACATACGCTTCTATTATATTCGTCAAACTCTTCATGCACGTACGTCGGTTTCATTACAAAATATGTTTTCGAGGCATGTTTGAGGTTATTTTTTGTACTGCTTTGACAGCTGTTAATTTGAGCCTCTTGGAATGGTGCGACTATAGGTACAACATTATTTTGAGCAGTTTTAATCAAATGTAGAGTACACAGACGGACAAATAAGTAATCTTAAAAAGGTTTTTTATGTAGATATTTGGTTCGGAACTCTACAAGTTACGTAAACTAGTTTAGTTTACTGCGACATGTTGAAGTGGCCCAAGTTCCTAAAGACGTGATTCATTGTAGCGAATAGAAGTTTCTAAAACCCAGTCGTATTACTATTGTGTGTACCCAACACACGTCCCACGGCAACACCCTAACTATTCAGAGGCCCTATTAGATGTTAAAACCTGCCAAGTTCCAGTGAATAAAAGGGTTAAATTTATAGAAGTTATATATAATACCACCATCGCCGTATTAAAGTCTATTTTATATATCATAGTATAGGACGACCGGAAAGCGTCCGGACGGGTTGCTGAAAATGATTTGAACTGTGTCAAGATCAGATAAGTAAGTTATTATTTAAAAAAATGTAATTTTAATCTTCGCGGATGTATGGAAATTTATCCGGAGAGAAAAAGAAATGAAATGGCGTAAGATGAATGGCACTAGTTTAAGATTAACGAGGAAGATCGCTAATCACAAACGTAAACTCTTCCCAGGATTTTTGGACTGTTTCTGTTTAGTATCATTTGAAACCACGGTTTGGTATTTTAAAATTTGAATCTCTTACGTCACAAATCATTACTTCATGTAAAATATCCAACTGCCTAAAAACTAGCTGATTTGGACTTCGATTTTTGCTCGGTCAGGGAGGAAAAGATGGCCAATTGAAAAATGACAGACTGTGACATTTGATTTATAATATTTACTCTCACTCACTTGACGATAGCATAATCCTTACGGAATCGCCATAAATAAAAAAAACCGGTCAAGTGCGAGTCGGACTCGCGCACCGAGGGTTCCGTATTTAAGATAATATGGAATAGCCTAAATTTTAATACAGATTTTTAAAGTTTTTTGATATGTTTTCCAAAACTGTAAAGTTTGACAACTTCATTTTATTTTTCCTGTAAAATATAAGTAATTATCTTTAAATCAGGATTTTTTCAGATGTTTTGGTCCACAAAAATTCGGAGATAAGGGTCGGGGATCGGTCATTTTTTGTAAATTTTTGCCTATAAATTAAAAAGTACGTCCCAAAAAATTATTAAAAAAATAGTTTCGAAATGTGCAGACTGAGCCCTTTCATTATGACACCCCGTTCGCTATAATCAAATAACTTTCATTTTTCAACCCCCCATTCTAGACCCCTTAACAAATACTTAGAAAAATAACTTCATACTTTTTTTACTAAAAACAGACGCGGGCAAGCAAGTTATACAACTATACCAAATTTCAAATTGATAGCTTCTATAATTTCTGAGAAAAACTGCTGTGACATACAGACAGACAGACAACGAAGTCTCACCATAAGGGTTCCTTTTTTACCATTTTGGTACGGAACCCTAAAAAGGACAGGAAGTAATTGATCTGGCCTGCCAACATCCCTAGTGACGTAATGAAGACTCTCCTTTTAAGTCCCGTGGCCACTTTAACAACACACTGTCTGACGCAGGTATATATTGAAATTTAAAATTGAATCCCAAGCGCCATGTATGGTGGACTTTACCTCGAAATATTCGTATGTCAGTTAATTATAGATGCGAACAAAATGCGGCCAGCATGTCCATGAAAGATTAATGAAGGGTTATAACCGTTTAAAAACGTTTTAAAAATAAAGTCTGGAATTTCTCCTTATATGAATAAAAATTGGTTAATGTATGTATTTAAATTGGTTATAAAGGTGGTACAGTATAACATAAATAATCCTAATTAGTTAGTTGATTTAAATGGCAAAAGAAGTAACTATCAGTTCAAAAATAATGATTAATTTACATCTCTGACACACTTGGTTACAATCAATTGGTAATTTTTTCAACTTTCAATAGGGAAAAAACCATAAATATCTATATATATAAAAGGCAAAACTGACTGACTCACTGAGATATCAACGCACAGCCGAAACTACTGTACCTAGAAACTTGAAATTTGGTACAGGGGTTCCTTTCATGATGTAAGTGAGCACTATGTGAGCAAATAAAAAACATCGTAAGAAGATATTTATTACTGAAAAAACTACCAGATAGCTAAGTTAATGTAAGTGTTGGCATTGTAATATTTATAAAAAATGTTAAAGAATATAAAAATTATATATTAAAAGAAATAATTTGCAATATTATGTAACCTTAACTCACTAAAATCTTTATTAATTAAGATTAGATGTTAAGCAAACCAAAAATTGTCTTACTTAAAATAAATAGCTGTTTTTTTTTTTTTACTAAGAACGGATTTTTGAAAATTCTTCCCCTAAGGGGTTAAAAAAGGGGGAGTAGCGGGAAACTAACTCTACGCGTACGAAGTCGCGGGCGTCCTCTAGTTTAAATATAAAATGAAAACAATGAGAGTAGCTACTTAACTTTTGCCTCTTGTAAATGAAGCACATGAAAACGAAGTATTTTAGTGACTCTAAGGAAAGCTATTACATACTAGGTATCTTGGAAATGCATCAATATAATAGTGACGTTATAAAATTGAACATCACAACGGCGTCTTTTACTTGACCAAAGTTATAGTTATCGTTTCCCATCGATGAAACTTGGATTATGTGCCTGATTACAAAGTTAAGCTCGTTTTGACGACCTATAAGGATTTTAATGCCGACCTCAGTTTCTAAAGATCTGAGCTAGATTCTCTTTTATAGCGCAAGTTTTATGATCTATGAATTGCTTTGTGTACTTTTAATGCAATAAGATTACAGTGTTTTATCTCATCTATTTCACTGACAAAGGGCCTTCAATAGAATTAGCAGAAACCAAAAATATAGTATACTTACCTACGTTTTTGTAGCATATTTCCCTCCTATAGTTCTATCTATTGTACTGACTGGAGTATGGCAGGTTTTAACAGGTCTTAACACGGCTTTATTTTTGTTAAGATTGGGCTCAGTACATGTCAGTACCTAGTGTTTTCATAGGGTATTGGGAGAGGCCGGAAGAGGCCTCGAGTAAGACCGAGCTGGCTAGGCAAGATGAGGACTGTTTTTTCTTAATTACGGAAGGTGGTGTGGTCGACCTTGGTGGTGTTCGCCACAAAAGGTTTTTATCCTCGTCTATCCTGAGCCTTGCTCAACGCTGTGGCAATATGCAGGCAGGTCTGCTTCATTACTGGTCAGTTCATTAACTAGGTCGGCCACAAGGATTTAATAAAGATAAGATAATGATTCTGCAATACACCAATGCTTAAGTCCAATCAACTAAATCAACAGAAACTTTGGTTCAGCAGCAGTTCAAGCCACGTGTTAAATTCAGTCGAAAAAATAAACAATACGAGTTGAGTCACTGTCAATCAATCCTGCCAATGTAATAATGGCGCCATCCTAATAAAGCAGCTGACTGAGGCGCCATTCTTAATATATTGAGCGCCAGAATACTTATTTACATACAAACGTGAGTCAACATTGTGTTTCTGTGTTAAAGCCAATGAAAATGTTCTGTAGCTATGAATCGTATTAACCTTGCGTTTATGCACGTGTGTGTACACAAATAAAAGACGATCGCAACTATTTAATTTTACACAAAGACCTTGAAATGTGTGCGTTAGTTTAGTTACAAGTCATTATTGTGTTATGTGCCACACATGTAAAGACAGCAATGTTTAACTGATTCGCCGCCTCGCTTTATCAGTTTTATATTTTGGTGAGCGGAAAAGGTAAGTTTGTAAAACGAATATGATGTCATAGCGTAGGAAGTCGGGACATTGAACGGCACAAAAACGGGCAACGTGGGGCCATGGTCAGTGTCATGGGTATTTGCGGTAAATTGACTAATTGTTTAGGCACTTGATTGCTTGTGCAAATTTGATCGACGTTATTTATAAGCAAATAAGGGCTATCACTGGCAACTCTGGATACACAAAGCACGTGAGTGGTTAGATGATTTTGTATGTCCATTGTTAAGCACTTATGGCGACGTTAATGAACAATTTTAGTGGTAGACGAGGTAGTTTATTTGTGACTGCTATCATCTGACTATTTGAGTGATGATATATTTATTTGAAATTCGAAGTTTGAAGTTATGTCATTTCCATCTCTTTCTTGCTTTTTACTCTGAAATGACAAGTGAAAGTGACAGGACATCCGAAGTTTCAGATTTGTTGCTATGGACCATGACGTGGCTTTGTGGTCCTGTGACGACTCTTTCCAAGTTCCTTCTGTTCTTTATCCTACTATCCCAATAATCCTGCGAATGTAATAATGTAAAACGTGAGAATGTTTGGATGTTTGCCTTATAATTTTCACGCATAAAGGCTAAACCAAATTGAAATGCATTTGGTAGAAAGATAGTCCGTGTCCTGACTTAGAACATAAATCATAGAACATAGTTCCGGAAAATTGGTTAGTCACTTTGGCAAGAACTTTCAAGTTCCAAAGAGCTCTATGCAAATGCAGACGTAATCTCGGGCAAACTCTAGTTCATTTAAAATTCAATTTATACCCATTCAGCTTCTAGTTGTAAGTTTCGCTTCTAAAACATATCAGATGAAAGAAATATTTTAGACAGACTTAGCATTTCTGATTGGTTATTTTATTTGACTGGTAGAGAATGCAATCAGGCATTAGGTCTGCAATTGGCATTTTTGTGCAATAAAGATTAAATTCTACTAATATTGGGAAAGTTTGTGTGTGTGTGTTAGTTTGTTACTACTTCACGCTGCAACGGCTGGACGGATTTGGATGTGATCTGGATAGGAGATGTGTTATACACTGGATTAACACAAAAGCAACTTTTTATCCTGGAAAATTTAAAAGTTCCCGAAGCAATAACGATAATTGAAATCTACGCGGACGAAGTCGCGCGCAGAAGATAGTAAATAAATAAAGATCTCTAAGATCTTGGTTACGTACTAAAATTTACAATTACTGGTATAAATTTAAACTTGTAACTATTATTTATTTTTCTCAAACAAGCTCGGAAAGAAATGTTTTCCTATTGAAACGCAAGGACGGAAAGTGCCTCAATTTACTCCTAGGAGTAAAAAAAACATGAAAACACTTTCCGTCCATGTCCATATTGTTTTTTAAAAGTGCTCTCTATTGCGTATAAAATCGAAAGGACCATGAAAAAAATCCCGTGCACCCGACTTGTGGGTGGGGGGAGCAGTGAGGAGCGGCGCGCGGCGGCGGGGCTCTGCCGAGCCTCGCATTGTTTGAGACAAGCATTATGTATGCCTCGGCGGAAACGAGGATTTCCTGACTCGTATTTTAGCAAGCCTCGCTGGTAACCACCTCGTCAGGAAATCCCTTACTTTCCCCCGCGCCTAGGTAAAAATGTACTATCTCAATTTGTTTCAATCTGTTAACCTTTAAACGTGTGCTAATGCAATATCCTTCGTCCTTCACACAACGACAAGATATCTACGCAGAAGTAATACGTGACCCTCTTTGGCTCAAAAACTTTTCTCATGAAAACAAGTTCAGGGGTGGAATAATGCCCATTATGCCCAACTTGCTGTTATATTATATGAGTAAGTATAATAGTAACGACGTCGATAGTTTGACACGTCTTTGTGAAGAATAAAGTAGTATCAGCACACAGGAATTCCATCTTAGTTTTTAGGGTTGGCAACGCAAAAGGATATCTGAGGGCCCTGCCAAGATGCATTGCGCTAACTAACGTTTCTATTCGTTTCGTTTTTAAACCAATCGCGTCACTGGTAGATCACGTGACTTTTCGTATCACGTCATCTTCCAGTGACACGATTGGTTTAAAAACGAATCGAATAGAAACGCTTGTTAGCGCAATGCATCTTGGCAGGGCCCTCTGCGCCGCTAAGACGAATGGCGGTATCTCTGACGAAACTCCTGTAGCAATTGCAACCTTAATACTAACGCAAGAGGGTTGTATCTGCTTTGGCTATTGAGTTTGATATAGAGTTTGAGTAATAGTACAATTGGTATCCCTTTGAAACGCATAAAATTGATTGTCCTATTGTATGGTTTCGTCTAAAATATTTTCGCCTAACACCCTATTAGGCTTAAATTACAGAATTTAATAAACATCTATTGTTTAAATTACTTAAATAAGGTAAGGATTGTGCTTTATAATTAAAAATACTTTTCTGTTGTAAAAACCGTTTTCGACCAAACGCTTTTCGACCAAACAATTACATTATATGTCCTAAGGCTTCGGAGTCTCTTGCGTGGTTTCAGTCTGCGATACCATGCTCCATTGATACTTATACAATTTCACTTACTAATATAGCTAGGCAACACCGTGCAAAGTAATCTCCTTAACTGTTAAAAGTATCTAACATGCGGAACAAATATAAATTAAGTCAAATAATAAATAAAGAGGAAGTCTTTGTTCGAAAATCTTAGAATTCACTTTGAGCAAAGGTCAATCAGTCAGAAAGTCAATCAATTGATAGAAGAGCGGAGAGACGAGGAATTTTATACGGAATATTTTTGTTACTTCGGTAAAGTAAAGTAAGATCTTGCGCAGGGTCCGTCCGGATCGCTACCACCAACTTAATCATTTAATCTGCCGCCAAGCAGCAGTATTTCCAATCAGTGTTTCCAGATTAGAATTTTGTAAATCTGTTGGTTGAGGCTCAAAAATCCGTAGAATTCCGCAGATTACTATTAAAAAAATCCGTAGTACTACAGACTTTTTTTAAGCTTTAATAACTGACCTAAACATAAGGTGGAACTTTAACTTCGCCGTATTTGCCCGTGAAGGCGTGAAGTACAACCATTAAGTTGTTATTTAGTGAAGCATAATGAGTAATGCACTTCCCATCGCTAAATTGTAGGTATTCGCGGCTTTCTTTTACCTTGTGAAGGAAAGAGATGCAAGACGAATATTTGGACAAATACGTCTACGTTAATACGCGACTTACGAGGTATTGATGTGTTAACACAAAAAATCATATAGGTAGATATTTTTTTATTTACTGATCCTTATTACGTTACGTATTTAGTAAACAATTGAGTTTTTTTGGAATTCCATAGATTTTTCAATAAAATCCGTAGGTCTGTGTACAAGGCTTGAAATCCGTAGATCTACA
The DNA here is from genome assembly GCA_946894065.1 of Acleris literana. Taxonomy (NCBI): domain Eukaryota; kingdom Metazoa; phylum Arthropoda; class Insecta; order Lepidoptera; family Tortricidae; genus Acleris; species Acleris literana. Next base: position 19,110,098 of record OX335677.1, on the reverse strand, counting down.
GACTTTTCCGTAGATCTGGCTACGCTGTTTCCAATATAAGAATAAGACAACCGGTAAAACTCCTACCTACCAACCGATAAAATAATACAATTAAATCCTTTCAAGTTCTGAAAGCAAGTTTAGAAAATTTTCCAGTCTTATTGGTCAGTTGCTACAAATTGAACGACAATTCAAAAATAATACACTAATAAATCAAATCTGCCGCGGCTTGTGGCTGACGGAGACGTCAATGCCCCGCAAAACCAATTACGGAACACAATAGGGCTGGCACTCCGCGGAACGACGCTGTCATTTTTAAATGACGGTGGAATTAAAAAGTAAATTGTCAAGCTTTAAAATGTTTATAGGTTCTGGTCTGAGTGTGTACGAGTGTATAGATGAAAAGCTTAAGTAAATGACCTCTTGCATGTAGTTGTAACGCATCTGTATAGACCGTTCGACATTCTATATTTGAAATTTGACGTAAATGGGTCATACCATTCGAAAAAACAAAAGTTGTATATCCTGTGGTCAAAAGTTGTCTCCTATGTGGTCAATAAAAGTTATGTTTTTATTGGATAAGACTAAAGTAGACATGACGCCGTTCATGCGGAGGGTTCAGCCAGAAAATTAGGCCTTGAAAACGTTAACTTTGGGTATGTCCACAGGGAAGATGGTAACCTAAATCTTTATATGACTGAAATTCCATATTACTTTCGTAGACAACTATGTACATGCAAGAAGTCATTTACTCAAAATTGTTACCTATATTTAGTGGGCGTTCTTAAAAAATTCATACTCTTAGATGTTTGTTTTAAAAGAAGAGGTACTATTTTATTTTGTTCATTATTTACTGATCACTTATCATTCATTCGTCCAGCCCTCCGTTGACACGTATAGATAAACGACAAAAAATAAGTTTAAAAACTAAAACTCGACTACAAAATAGGCCAAACTACGATGCACGTTGCTATAAGAATCCTGGCCTTCGACTACGAAGAATATTTTGAACACCTTCCTAGCGGGCAGGATGACGATCAAAATGGTTGGAGTTCCACTCACAAGCCTGCTGTCAATGACCAGGATTTTCCTAAATTTAGCCTCTACGTCATTATACGAGGACTAAGAGTGGTTCTATTGGAAATCAGATACGAATACCACATGGTGGTAAATAGGGTAAAACATTACATATTATATAGGTCCAAACTTGTTTCGTTCTGTTTTGCAGTCGGGTTTTAGTATTTAAACTTTCTTTTTAAATGTGTAAAACGAAGCTGGTTGCTGATTTTCTCTTATATATCGTGTGTGTATTATGTTGAAAAAAACCTGTGTTATGTATGTAAACTCTTTTTTAAACTACATACATACCTTAACTTTCCCTTGCCGCATTTGAGGTCGAAAACTGTTCCCTTTTATTTTATGAAACTTCATGATTTCACCGGTTAACTTTAAATAAAAGCTCCTATGCCGCCAGGACGTAAACGGATGTGCGGAAGTTTTAATGGTGCATTCGCCAACAGTAATTGTTCTAAAAGTATTAAAAAAACCCTATGCTCGCAAGCCAGCTGCTGATAGACCAGAGCATTTACTCAAGCATCCGTTAGCATACTCGCCGAAATGAGCATTCCGATTGGTTTACGAAATGAACAACCAATCGGAACACTCATTTCAACGAGTACCTATTTAAGCGAATGTGCTCAAATCTATATCACCACTAAGTTTTAATACGTAATAAACATTTTACTGGTCCACAATTTTGAACTTACTCCTTCGTAGTAACATCTATCTAGCTTGTACGTGTCGACCTAAGCCACTTGACAGCTCAGCTCGCAAAATAGTGCTGGCTAGCTAAAATCGGATGCCCTGAAACAGAATGGCTTTTTATAAACAAAATGTTTATAATACCAATTTCGAATTTCGAATTTTAGTTCTTTTTTTGGTTTGAACTCGCTGGAAACAAGGAGGTCATAATATATGGAGTGTAAATAGAAAATGCTTAACTTTGATCTTATGGCTACAAATAAAACACTGTTGTTATTTTGCCAAACGCATTACTTTGGTTACTATGTTCCTGTGTAGTGAATCAAATAGGTTACGAAACTATACTATTATTAGAGAAAAATGTTGTAGTTATTATGAAAAACTAGGTCTAAGTCTAGGTAAGTTTCTGTGTTTTGTTTTTTAAATTTGTTTTATTCTAAGTAATATTTTCTTGTAAAAATCGGTCTAGGTTCAACGGAAGAGAAACGTTAGCGCATTTTGTATGAAAATTTGTAGCTTCACAATCCTCTTAAGACCAAAAGATTGCACGACAGTTAACTTTAAATAATAAATTCTCGTAGCGACGCTTTTCACGGCATTCTTTAGTTAACAAGTAGAACTTACGGAGTGGCTTAAAGTAAAATATTTACTTCATCAACTTTCTGCTATTTATCTTCATGTTGTAAAAAATATATTCAGGGTTTCTACACTATTATTTTTAAGCATGAAAGTCATATAAACGCAGTTGAAATGCGCTCTTTGCATAGTATGTGCGGTGTGAAACTGATTGATAGAGTAAGGAATGAAAAGGTCAGAGAGAAATGTGGACTAAAAGAAGATGTAGTGACTAAGATTGAAAAGGGCATGCTTCAATGGTTCGGTCATTTGGAAAGGATGGATGAAATAACATTGACGAAAGAGATATACAGAGCAAAAGTGAGTGGGAGGGTCGGAAGGGGTCGCCCTAGGCGTACTTTTTCGAATCAAATCGGAGAAATACTGGAAAAGGGCCTGATCTTAAGTACCCGAAACCGACGTGCATGCATGACTCGATGTATAAATGTGGAAGAAGCGAAAGAGATTTATCAGGATCGTAGCAGGTGGAAAGAAGTGGTCTCTGCCTACCCCTCTGGGAAACAGGCGTGATTTAATGTATGTAGGTATGTATGTATTTTTAAGCAAAATGTGTTTGACAACTTTGGGCGTTTCGCTTTAGCGTACGTGCTAGTAAGGCAGTAAACAATGGCCGTTCGGGCGAAAAACTGCCAAAGAAAGTTGTTTTATGTTATTAAATTCATTATTTATTGACCGACGCCTAATATGCTTCGTTTCGCGTGACAAAATGTGTATAAAAGATCCATCACTTTTTGAAACGTAAGTATATACCTAAATACGAGAGTGACGGATGCTTTATCCACATTTTGTCACGCGATAAACGCAACCATACTAGGCCTGCAGCACTGTATATCATTTTCACAACGTTTAAATTTATTTTTGCACGTGTAAAAGCGAGTCATGTTGTGACTCAAAATGAAGGAAGTTCCTGTTCAATGCGTGAATTGCTAATTTAAATACGTCCTTTTATGTGACCACCATTATTCCTACTATTTTAAAGAAAACACGATCTTGTGCTTTATTTTATTTTGTAACCATATTGCTATCGGCATGTTATCGTGTTGTTTTGAATTCGGTCGCCATTATTGTAAAGTAATAAGAGCTATAGTAACGTTGGCAATGCGATAATATGTTCAAAGCTATATAGCTTTTACCTTGTAGAAAAGAGTAGTGAATGACCGTAAAGGAGGCAGTGTTGCCAGTGTTATTAACTTATTAAATTAGATTTTAAATGTGGTATTCTGCCTTTCCCAACCGTTTCATTTACCAACCCTATTCTTTTTCGTATCTGTAAATTATTCCGGATTTATTTCAGAATGCTATAGGTTAGGTTAGGTTCGTTTTTATAAAAATCCTGAATAATTTACGGTTACAGAAAAAAATGCGGGTTGGCAAATGAAACGGTTGGGAAACGACACATTTTGCCATACATATTTCGCCCATACAAATACCCATAAAATGTATTTAATGTGTTGCCAACATCGCATTGATAACCCTGGCATCTAAAATAAGACATTTCTTTTGCAATGCTGCGCAGCACGAGAGTTATTGTTGTTTTATATTTCTGTCTGTTCTGGTACACAGCTACTGGGCTATTACAGACGTAAGGCTAAAATACGAATGGGTCTCGCGTTGCCTTTACTGAGAAAATGTAAACTTTTCCTTCAATTTATCCCAAATTTGAGCTTCTATTTAACTTCTTCTTGTTATATATAGCTGTTGCCCGCGACTGTCTCCGCGTAGAAGACTCGATATTATCTGCGTTATTATGGGATGTGGAATGTTTAGTATAAAAACAAATGGTCTAATTTTCATTTTGCATAACACAAATTACATAATTCTGATTTGTATAATGATCAAAGTGTATAATATTAAAATTCATAAAAACTTAATTAATACTGCCTCGAATCATAATTGTGAGCGTGCATAATAACAAGATACATAACGCAGTAATATTATAATAGTCATTTTGTATAATATTGAAATACATAACGTAGTGTAGGACGCCCTCAGACTAGGTGGAGCAACGATCTTCGCAAGGTGGCTGGCAAGAGCTGGATGAGAGTGCCCACGAATCGTGCTCGTTGGCGTGCAATGGGAGAGGCCTATGTCCAGCAGTGGACTAATATAGGCTGATGATGATGATGATGATGATGATGATGATGATGATGATGATGATGATGATGATGATGATGATGATGATGATGAAATACATAACGTATACTCTACTACTACTACTACTCGTCTACTTTAGTCCTATCAGACAAAAACATAACTTATATGCACACACGCATTCAACTACTGACAACAGAAAATACAACTTTTGTTTTTTCGAGTGTATATGACCCGGGTCACAACCAAATATATAGGCTAACTGCGTCAACTAACTAAATTCATTATTATCATCATAATTTCAGCCAAAAGACGTCCACTGCTGAACTAGCCTTTCCCAAGTATTTCCATGACGTTCGGTTGTGGGCTCACATCCCGCGATTTCACCAGATCGTCGTGATCTGGTGGCTTGCCAACACATCGTTTTCCGATCCGCGGTCACCACTCTAGAAACCTACCGCCACAAAGGCCATAAATTCTACGAGTAATGTGCCACGCCTGTCCCACTTGAGGTTTGCTATTCATTGAACTGTATCGATAACTTTGACTTTCTTTCGGATCTCATCAAATGTGCAGTCGAGTTGATAAATATGTGTCCACTTAAGTACCTTGTCACTTTATTAGCTTTGACAATTCATGTATGGCGGTTTAAACATGACATCAATTAGACAAGGTAGTAAAGTGTAAACATATTTATGAACTCGACTGTTCCTAAAAAGCTTCAATTAATTATGAAAATATACAATACAGGGTGTCCAAGAATTTGACGTAAATATTTAGGGATGAGAAAAAGCCGTTTCCTTACCGGTCCAGAGTATAGTTTTAACTTTTCAATCTGTTAATTAGTTAAAGTATTAAGGTTTTAATGATAATGGCAAAGAACGCTACCTTGAGGCACACCTTTGCCACCCTTACGTACGTTTGGGACAGACCGGCGTCAAATTGAAAACGCTCCTCTTGGACAAACAAAGGCGTGTTATTAAGCCGAACGTGTATCGATGTGTCTGACTGTGGTATCTAGCTTCTAAACGAATGAATTCATTTGGACGTGGTTTCTGTAATTGAGAGCTAGTTGAATTGGGGAAGTTCTTAGCTAGGTTTGACGAAAATCGATTGGGCCATTTAAGAGTTATGAAGTTATTTGCGTAAACTTAGTAGGGGTCTCCAATATATTAAAGGTTTTTATCTACTTCATGTCTAGTTATTTCATCATCATCATCATATCAGCCGAAAGACATCTGCTGGACATAAGCCTTCCCCAAGGATCTCCACGACGGCCGGTTTTGTGCCAGATCGTCGGTCCACCTCGTGGAAAGGCTGCCAACTCCGCGCTTTTCACAACACTGCTCGGAAATATGGCCATAGATGGTCTTGTTTGGGGTCACAAAACGTCACTTATAAGGACCGACCAAGAATGTTTTTGTTGGCGTGTTTGCTGATTCGTCGAGATCATTGTTGTCCAACTTTAAGAACCAATGAAAATCAATCAATCAATTTTTGTGTCATAGCTCCTTAAAATGAAAAATTTAAATCGACCAATCAGAGCACACCAATTGTGTCGTAAAATATTAGGTGTATTTTTGCTAAAAGATACACAGACTAAAAACTATGTCACTGCTTTTTTTTAATGTAATTCAAACTTGGCCCCTAATCTCGAACCACTAGAGATGAAATTACATGGGAGATATGGGGAAACAAATACAATTTTATGTATGGAGTTGACATCTTCATCTCGCATGTTAGTTTATTAATCTCGAGTGCCACGAGAATAGGGGTCTATATTAAAAAAAGTTATATGTGGTAAAATTGGCGGTGATGTCACATTAACATGAATTAAAATTTGAGTTTTAAATATGATTTTTTTATTTTATTTCCTCTCAGTAGTTGTGAAAGCACTATGTCTGCCTCGGTAGAAAGTGCAATTTATGGACTCGTACACTAGAGGGCCTCAACTACGTTTCGGCCCTCTATATGACTCGTCCAAAAATCGCGTATTTTCTATCCTCTGCAACAATGTACTATTCCACGCAGTCCGCGGCTGCCACTCTAGAACTTTTCCGACACAAGCCATCAGTTCTACAAGCAATGTGTCACGCCCACTGCCACTCAAAGTTCGCAATTTGCTGGACTATGTCGGTGATTTTGGTTCTTCTGCAAATTACCTCATTTCTGATTCGATCTTGCAGAGATACGCTGAGCATAGCTAGTTATTTGGTCGGAGGTTTATATTAAACATCACATAAAATTTGTATTTTGCATATCATAGCATTTCTATTTATTGATGAACATCATTAAATAAACACAAACAGTTTGATCGTAATAGCTTATCAGCTGTAACCCAATTCAATTAGGGTTCCGCAGAATTAAGGAAACCAAGTGATTTGTTCCAATCACCGGCTTGCGAGGGTCCTCCTTTGATCCCCTCTGTTCCCCTTTATTGGTATTTACCTTGTTTGTTGTCTCTTGAACGTTCCGAGGAGTCGATTTCTGTTGGCTGCACAAAAAAAATACGGAGCAGTTTTATTGGCATAATAAAGCAAATGCCTCGGTATTATTAATATTGTTTATTGCGTTTAGCGGATATTTATGAATAAGCAATGAAGTATGAATTGTATCTGCCTTTTTAAAGCTAGATTCAAAGTCAAAGACAAGATATAGAAATATGTTTGTTTAATACTTTCTACGATTTTATTACGAGTACATAAACTCATTTATTGTGTAAAATACTATTACTGGTTCTACCATTATTGTATCCGTACCACACTCATTTCAACTGTCTACCTATTACGATATACAGCTTGCTGACAATGTTGACAGACAGACCGACGGACGGATAGCGGAGGCCTAGCCCTGATAAGATTCTATGTTCTATTGGCACCTTTTGAATACGGAATCCTAAAATGAATATAAATCAAATCAAACCCAATTATTTAGTAACTAAAAAACGTTATACAAAAAATAAATTGTTTCAAGCTTTGATTTTATGCTGAATTTACCCAATAAACTACTTACAACAACACGAATGTTTTTAATAAGACTAACCATTACAAATTAAAAATAAATAAAACATGTTAATTTCGTAAGTAGGCTACAAGTTTTGTTGATAACTTGACCATTTTAGATTCTTAATT